>KN883726.1:116074-134723 GCA_000934455.1 Apostichopus parvimensis
GGTCGCGCCGGAACTGAAATGCGCGGGCTTTTCTTCTAGGGAGGATGCACGCTGAGAGATCGGCACAATTTGAACGTTCAGATCAGAATTAAACTTCTCAAACTGACCTATTTTGATGAATACTGCATCAAATTGGTTAAATCAACCACTAAATAGGGTATAAATGATCCAGCTAAGACTCTTAAAATAATTAAACAATCATCAAACGTAAAAATTATGTTTTATTTGCGTGCATGGCTAAGATGAATCACACTACTTGAGAGGGAAATAGTTACGTAATATACAAGCTCACTTTCCAAACTAATGACCTTGAATGGTGCAGAGACGGCCAGTGTCCATCAGTGCACGTCCGTGCTACTAAAGGGCGGATTTTCACATGCGCTACTATTGCCGGAGGCTCATTTGCTCAAAATGTAACACTGTCTGCAGGCTAGATACTGGCGTCTACACCTCATAAGCTGACCGTACTGAGGATTTCTTTTAACATTAAATCACAACCCGACACCGAACGTTGCGGCGTGCGCTACTAGGCTATTTGTCACTGATTTGACAGAAGTTTCGTATCTCGTGGAGTCGGTGTTTATTTACGATATGTCATGTGTGTAGGTATTGGAGAATTTACAGGCATACGGGGGTGATGGGCAAATCGATCGCGGCTGCGGCAGAAACAAAACATGTATTTTCGATCAAATTCGTGACTCTTAAAGAATATGAGTGACTTTTAGAAAATGTTTGACGAGGTGCCAGTGTATTTCTTTTGTCCGGGCGGCCGAGTTTTTCGCGTCCGGGCAGTAGCTTTATGTCCGGGCGCTAGCCAGCATTTTTAAATTTTGTCCGGGCGTCGCGCCCGGACAAAACCGGTAGTGGAGAACATTGTTGGTCATCACCAGGGGTCGGACACGACTTCACGGCACAAGTTAAAATTCTTGCTATACATTGAGGGAGCGACTGTCTAGTCCTTGCATTCACTTACACAAGTATATTAGTATTTTTTGGGTCAATATTGTTCTTTTCTCTTTACGAAATTTTAAGAAAACCACTAAACGTTATTTTCTTTGTGATTGTGAGCCTAAGTAAAACTTTTACTAAACGACATTTAATTTTTATAAAGTGTCAACTTCTTCATATGCATAATTGACATTCATGGAAGTTCGTAAAAGGTATATATCGTCTTCCATCGTGTCCTATTTACTATCCCTTCACGTCTCCATAGTTTCTAACTATGTGAAAATTGTCCCCATTCCTCACCAAAAGCGGTTTGTTCGAACGCATGAATTTGGTGAATGACGTAGCGCAGGCAAATAGACAAAACGAGCGACTTGAAGTTAGCACTCCCATTTCTGCAGCAACTACACTCTCGCGTGTACACGCACAGATGATTGCCTATATATTACGTACACAAGTTCAGCGAAAATGAAGAAAATAATTAATCTGTATTCAAACGCGTTATTGGTTGTGATTACTGTAGGAACTGTATGGAGCGTAGGTTATGTGGCAATCTGCATTTGCGAAGGTGATGTCACGTTATCTACTGTTCAAAGAATGTTTGAAATATCCATCTTAAACGATGAAAAAAATCGTTTCCCTGTCAAACGCAACATTAGCGTTCTCGTATTTTGAAAACATGTTTGGAAAGTTATTTATCGTTTTTATGGTAATGTGTAAGGGCTACCAGACAATCCTTTACAGATAGCAAACTGTTGTTTAACTGGGGGGGGGGGAGGGAGAGTCGGAGGGGATAATTATCGGCATTTTCACAGGCCGGCGAGATTTTCGTTTCACGTCATTCAGATTATGGTCCGAAATAAACAACAACAAAAGACAAACCATAACGGTGAGCGAAAGACGACGTGATACACTTGCAAGTTTTCCCGTGATCATCGTTGGGGTTAGCACTTATTTCCCGGCATCTTGTAAAGTTTAAGAAATTAACTATAAACGCTGCTTAGGAATCATAATGTACCACATATTCTGACATCTCATCCGTAAGGGGATGTACAAAATACTTTTTCTTCAATTAGTTATGCGTAGGCTGCCAGGTGAGATGGTTGTATTTTTAGCCAGCATGAATTGATCTATTAACAAAGGTCGAATGTTGTAGACCTACAAAGCCTAGTCGATGAGCCAAACTGTCGTAAAATCACACCAAAACCTTCCACCAATACGTTCACCACGAATGTTGCTGAACTCTGTATTAAAAAAAAAAAATCAGAAATCTTTACCCTTTACTTTGCGCACAATGTGATATTGGAAAGTTGGTAAAGACAAGATGTATGCCCGGAGAAAGTAAATTTCTGGTGACTATAGTATCGGGAGTAAAGGCCATATTGTTTGGACATCGGTTATCGATCAAACTGTTCGTGGTCAACTGTGATGAACAATTATGTGTGTAACTCAACACATTCACTATGCAGGTAATATGGACCCGGTCTCCAGAGGCCAGTTAGTTTGTATCGCAGAACTGGTGTCAGCAGTGTAGTAGCCAGGAGAAAGTGAGTGCCGGCTAATTTGAAGAGAGTGGCGGCTAATTTGTCTGACGATCGCGAGCGAAGCCAGCCCGCGAGCGTAGCGAGCCCTCCTCTGCGTGAGTTCCAGGGGCCCTTGGTGGGGTTCGAGGGGCGAAGCCCCTGAAGATCCAGGGTTTTAGTTGATTTCAATGCCTTTAGGTGGCTCTATTCTACCCCTATTTTATACATATTGCGATAAATATTTTGAAACCCGCCCAAAAACGCTACGCAGAAACCTAAACTTTCCGACAATTGCGATACAAATTTCCGAATGTACGAGCGAAATGTATTGACGTTGTTGTCACAGTAAGTATGTGTGTGATTGCTCTCTCGTACAGTGGCGGAGCTAGGGGTATCGGTCAGGAGGGCGAGAATGGTCTGTCCGCGTCTGTGCTTGTGAGTTTTGGCTCGCTCGTTGCGTTGATGATCATCTTTCGACACTATCTAAGCGGAGCGCCACCACAGGTTGGCGCGTAGCGTACAGAATTTTTTGGAATAAAGATACTCCCTAGATCGCCGGAAATGACCCTTTCCGGGCCTGGCTAATTTGCAGATAAACGAAGAATAAATAGGTGTAATCGCCAAATTATACCAACAAAATGTGACAAATGTCGATGGGAGATGAGAGCGCAATCAAAAAGGCAACATTCGCGAATAAGTAAAAAGTGGTAAAGAGGTGAAAAGGGCGCCAGCAGTCCATATGAGTCCGTCAGGGGAGGCATCCGCCCCCCTGACTGTGTGGACACTCCGCCACTGCTCTCGTACGTATCACTCACACGTGTACTGTATGCAGCTATTATGATAACCGTGTCTGCGCTTAGGAGTTATGGCTCGCTCGTTGCGTTGATGATCATAGTTTCGTAGTATTACTAGTTAGCCAGGTTTTTATTTGGTTTTGTTCAGGCTACAGAATCGGACTACAGTATTCTAAATTCTGATTCAGAATAGTAATAGGTCTATTTTGGGTAAATTTGTGAACAAATTATTTCGAGTTTGACACAGGTAATATCAGTGTATTTTGATTTCATTTAATACAAGATTCACTGATTTTTGTGACGGTCGGTAGGAAGCTTGAGTGCCGGTCGGTAGGATGCTGATTTACTCTGAGTGCCGGTCGGCAAGCAATAGTGGCGGTTACGCCCGACCGGCGCCGACGGGCGCCGACCGGCGTGGCTTCAACACTGGGTGTCAGTACTTAATGTGTCAGGCTTGAGTGTAGGCATGGATGGATCATGATCTTAAATTGATCATAGTATTAGTCATTCTGTCATTAAGATGAAATTTGTATTCGTCAATTTTGAATATTGTGTTCTCAATATTTTCCTGCAGTTTGCATAGGACAGGCACAATTCAGGGCAGGATTCCAGGAAGTCATCTGAACACAGTGCATATGGTTTCCTATCCCCTTTTTTTTTGGGGGGGGGGGGTCAGGCAAGCTGCCCTTACCAAAAGCCCAGATGAAGGCATACTGGACAGTAAATATACTAGACCTGTATTGGGTAGGGCACTAAAGGTTGATTCAGCTGTATTTGGTAGAAACTTGAAAATCAGAAGCAGTACTTCTTAATGTTTACAGCTATCGCTATTTCCCTAAACAGCGTGGTGTCAAAGTACGGCTACGGTCCCCGTTGTGTGCTTTTCTCCCTTTTCGTCTTCAACATGAACAGTACAGTGTAGTTTATGTTCATTCCTTACAGAATGCCTTCGAAGTATGTCTGGAAGACAGAGCGCGCATCTTGGTCTGAGGAGAGTATGCGCCAAGGCATGTGTGTGAAGAGAGCTGCTCATGAGTTTGGAGTACATGTGACAACTTTGAGACGTAAAGGCCAGAGGACAAGTTGAGAACTTTCGTCGAAGAGAGGCTCTGTTTTTGGTGATGCCAATGAACTAGCACTAGAAGAGTACTTATTAAGGATGGAAGCCCTTGGCTTTGGATTATCAAGAAGAGATCTCTCATCAAGTTTGCCGATGATACCGACATGGCTGGACTCATTCATGGAAACGATGATAGGGCATACCTCCGCGAAATTGATACTGTGACTGTAACTTTTTACACTTAAATGTCTCTAAAACAAAAGAAATGGTCATCAACTTGAAACATAATGTTATTCCACCACCGCCTGTAATTATTAAAGAGACTGAGATAGAACGTGTGTCTACCTATAAATATCTGGGAGTGGTTTTCAACAATACATTGACTTGGACGGATCATGTTGACGTCCTGGTTAGAAAGTTGAATTTATTATATATTTATATTTAATATTGTGTGAGAAAAATGTCACTTTTCAATGTGCGTACGCGGGATACAAAACGTCATGGCCAAACAGCACTACCGAACCATCCCATTCTGACAAACGAAACTCAAGTCAAGCGAGCCAAAAAAGTACATACGCCCACCGACCTGCAGAGACAAACCCCGAACCACCCACTCAAAAAACCACAAAAGGACGACCAGTACGCAACGAAACACCCCTCCCCAGCACACCACCGTCCAAAAAAGGCAGCCCACGGTCGGTCCAGGTCTGGAACCACTCCCATAAGTTTGAAACAAAGCAAGAATGCCAAAAAACATGAGCGGTACTCTCTAAGCTGTCACAGCCGGTCCTTGGGCACAGTCCATCACCTAATCGCCAATGATACCTTTTTAGATTGGTCACCAAGGCACCGTGTGCAATTCTCCAGGCAAGATCACGGAGCCTGCAACCATTCAGCATTGAATGCACCGAACGCCATAATTCGGCAGAATGACGTCCCTGTATCTCGCAAGGAACTGTGAACGAGGGCCGGCCGTGACAGGTCAACAGGGGGCAACTCAATTAGAGCGGAGCAGATGACACGCACCACCCGCTTTGAGTACTACTATGCGGTTCTCTGTTGCTAGCCGGGACCCATCGACGTAAGTGCAACCCGCCCCAAAAAACCTACAAAATATGAACAAGGCAACCCTGGGTCAGTTACCGCTACAAACAATTGCTTTAATAACAAAAAGGTCAATTTACTTCCCAGATGAACCACCCTAACCCCCCCCCCCTCTCCAGTTTTTGGTACATTACCGCCCTTTTGACAAGCTCTGTACCACCCGACCAAATGAAAATATCGCTCTCTCCAACCGCCCCAGGACGCGACGCGGAATTGGATACACCGCGCCCGGGTACCACAAGATGGGCGAAACAAAACGATTAATAACGGTGACTTTCCCCAAGATCGAAAGCCAGCGGGTGCCAAATGTTTTCAGCCTGCTCTCAAATACCTCAGCCCTCTCGTTCCAGGTGACATCACAAGGTGCATCGTAGCCGAACCATATACCATTAAATTTGATATTCTGATCCGACCACGACGCACGACAGGGTGGTAACGTTAGTAAGACAGAAAGGGATCGTGTTGACATCATTAAAAAAGCTGAAAATTTAGTAGGGGGGTCTCAGTCTGCTGTTGATTTTGTCTACCAGTGTCTCTTACAGTCCAAGCTCAACTCCGTTTGGGACGACTGTAGTTACCCATTTCATGATCAACTCCATGACAGATTAATAGATAGGGGCAATGGTAGACTAAGACTTCCTGAACTTAAGACTAACCGGCACCGCAATGAATTTATCCCTCGTGCAATAAAACTTGACAACAGCAATTTCAGTCGTTAGGAGCTTGCCTAGTCCTTGGATGGGTAGGCTCTTTGTCTTTTTGATTGTTGAACTTGATGTTACCTTCTTTAGTTATTAATTGTAATATGAATATAGTTTTATATATATATTTTTGTATTTCTTATATTGTGCGAGTATGGAGCAATAAAGTTTTACTTACTTACTGAGATCTACAATCACTGGCATTCGAATTTGCAGAAAAAAATACTATCAGTCACTTTTTCAACAAAGACTCGAAGAAAGCATGTTACTCGCCATCTAAAGTTATCGGTACGTAAAGCAGAGGGCCTCTCCCGCGCTAGGGCTATAGGCATGAACAGAACCAATGGGATTTTTCAAGTCCCTGGAAAATGTCCTCCAAAGGGAAGGGGTTCTTTCAGGCCCCAAAGAGGATATACAATGTCGATGAAACTGGTCTTTCTCTGACAAATAGGCCTGGCGAAGTCATTGCACAGAGAGGGAAACGATCTGTTGTCAACATAATTAATGCAGAGAGGGGGGGGGGGGGAGAATGTGACAGTAGTGGCATGTTGCAGTGGTTCTGGTCAGTATGTACCACCCTATGTGATCATGAAAGGGAAAAGGAAGAAGGATGAGTATATGTAGATGGTTTGCCTCCTGGATCAAAGCTGAGCTTCTCATGTTATGATTGAGGTTACATTAACACTGAATTGTTTCTGGATTGGCTGAAGTTTTTCAGGTGTCATGCAGTAACAGGAAAGGTGGTGTTGATCATTCATGGCCATGCACCACATGTTAAAAGTGTACAAGTGATAGATTACTGTATCCAGAATGGCATTGTTCTTATTTGCCTCCCATCGCACACTACAAAATACCTTCAGCCACTGGACAGGTCAGTGTTGGAGCCATTAAAAGTGCAAACGCTACAAACAATTGTATGAAGCGCACACCTGGGGCTTCCATTACGAAGTACAGATTTCGAGCTTTATTCAACCAGGCATGGGGTTAAAGTGCAAGTGTTGCCAATGCAGTGAAGGGATTCGAGGCTTGTGGAATTTATCCTTACAATCCACAACGAATACATGAGGAGGCATTTCCACCATCAGAAACCTGGGAATTATGAATAGCCCTCAGTACGAGATAAAGAAAGTGCATCTGCTGAATCATCTCTGAAGGAAAGAGAGAGCAACCTCCCTTAAGTTGGAAGCAGCGACGTAGCTGGGCCATTTAATTCCTCCTTCGAATATATTTTGCCTCCACTAGTTTATGAAAGAGCAGAAAGAAGCAGAACCGACTAAACCTTTGGAAGAGCTCCGTCAACATGGAGCAGGGGGGGGGGGGGTCTCACAACAAATGCATCATTAAGTGGGGGAAAGGGAAAGAGCAAAGCCCAAAAAATTCCAACTGGTTCTGGTGATGACCCATGAAACTATTGTGGAATGGCTTTTTCTATGATGACACAGAGAATGCAATGTGGGTACAGTGCCGTAAATCCAAAGACTGGTTCCACGAAGAATGTGTGAATGATGTACCCTATTATTCCCTGCATGTCGACATTTTAATATAGTGAAGCATATACCTTGAAAAATAACTAAAGAGCCATTATTTAAGCAAGTCAACATTTAGAATTCAGAAAACTACGGGGTCCATACTACCTGCACATGCAGGTAATACGGACCCAGTTGACCTTTGACCCTTGCCAAAATTGGCCTGGATATTCTATCCATACCCATGGTTTGATACGCTGTTGTAATGTATCTTATCCTAAGAGAAGATTTTTTGAGCTAAAAGGGCCCTACATGTTGCAACAAAATACACTGTTAGTAGAATTTCTTCTTGGCAGCTTACCAAATTGCAGTTTTAACAGTAAATCCAATTAAAGGAGGATGATGTGTTGGGAGAAATCGCGTAAAAAAAGAAAAGTGCTAAATATATTAGACCGTGGGGTAAAGCAGTTTTCTTGCAGTCCCGTAGTCCAGTCAGAGGGGGCAACTGAAAATAACTGTCAAATTCAGCAAAATTATATTATTCGTAAATCCGCTTTCGTGCCAAAAATTTGCGAACGTTTTTTTAGTTATTCGGTAAACTTGGTACTATTTTTGGCACGAAAGCACTTGGAAACTCTCTCTTTGAAAGCTACGATTTAGTCCGTATACACCAATCGCAAAGCAGCATCACTGCCAAATGACAATCACATGACAATACGCACACACAAATCAGCATGGCTATCACATAGTTATGTTGAAACGTCCATATTTTGCGTACGAAAACAAGTTCGTTTGTCCAAGTTTTTCAGATTTCATAGATGTACCGATATGACCTGAAAACAACATACCTATTTACCCAATGGTGAGTACTTTTCAGGTTCTTTTCATATGAAATAAACTTGAAATCAACATTCGAAGTTCGTATTTACAGAGCCGAGTATTCATAGGATGGACACTGGAACAGCTAGTTTCGCGAAAAAGGTTCAATCGTAAATATTGACTGATTGAGTCATTAGTGTACGACTTGCCAGTGTTTACTGACATTTTTGCTCAGTTTTTACCTACCTTTTCAATACTCTTCAGCTTTGTCGGTAGTAAAGTTACATTTGTATGACCCCTGGAAGTTAAAAACAAGGCTTGTCTACATTATAGTTCGTGAACTAAAAGATCGAAAATGACATTAGGACAAATTGAGTGATAGACTAACGTTAATCATTAACATGGTGGCTATTCGCAGAGGCTATTAGTGTACGTAGGTAAAGTCACATGCACTCGTATCGTAATCTATGTGTATACTATATGTATATTTACAACTAGATAACATGAATTTGTTTGTTTGTTTTGTTATTTAACTTTTGTCATGAGGGTGAAATTCGGTTAGCTTAATAAGCTAATCAAACCGAGGCCCTCGCCTACATGTAATTTTAGCTAGGTCTAGGCCTTGTACAACTAGCATTGACCAGTAGTCAAAAGAAGGAATAGAAGTACTTGTCCCATCTATATTAAACTTAATTGCACTAGGATAAAACTGATGTATTGTTTTTACTATATCGTTCAGTAATAGTAATGACTGTGGGCTACTGTTTAAGCAGTCTCGTTTTCCAATTGTGTACACTGTTGGAATAAATATAGACTAATTTGTAACAACATGTCTAAGGAGGTATGACAATGTATGTATGTATGTATATGTGATCTTCCCGCAAGCAATGCTATACATTTAAGGACTATTGAAAAGTAGACAGCTTTTATGGTTTGACAATTCAGATGCAATAACCTGGTCGCATATAAGACATACTTTGGATTGGAAACTATGAAGGTCACACTACCTCTATCGCGAGAAGCTTTGTCAATAATCAACCCATTGTATTCAGTAAAACGTGTTTTCATTTTCAGGGTATATCAATTTTACCTAACCACATGAAATCAATTTTGCTTTGCCTGACAAATCAAGACGGTTACCGAGTTACGTAGACCAAACTCTGTTATTTTTCCAAACCTTAAATAGTCGACTCATTTTTCTACGGCAAAGTAATTAAACTATTGATTATTTACATTCGCTTGTAGGTCTTTCAACTATGACCGAACCAACCTCAACTGATCATGATAGGGGTGCAGAACCATGTGTCATACACCATCCAAATGTAGATGTCAGTGACATTTACAAGAAGTTTACTCCCAAGACTTGGGATACTTTCCTAAAATGCATGGATATCTGGAAGGATCATCCTCACACTGAAAATGGAAAAACTGCCATTAAATTTTTACATTTTCCAAATTGTGATCTACAGTCAGCTTCCCTACCTGCAATTCCAGTTCCAACTAATGGTGGATTTCACCGGAAATGCTATCAGAGATTTACCGATGCAATCAGAATTGAAAAGGTTAGGAAAGCCAAGAGAACTTTCCATGAATTTCCTGGAAGTTAAATGCAATGGTGTGAACTAGAACAGAATCAGAGGTATGATGTTAGGAAGAGCACATTGCTTGACGCAAAATGAAGTCCTTCGACCATGGCACAAATCTACTTCTTTTTTACACTTGGTAGAAACTAGTTTGATTGGTCCCAAACAATTTTTCAAGGCCTAACGTTAGGTCAGTGTTTATGTTCAGTTTTGTATATTCGATCGTCGAGTACACAGGCACTTGTAACGTTATATATACGTGATGTTGTTTTTGGGGTAAATTTCCCAGTTGGCAGGCAGTCCTGGAGGCGGTGAAGTTTGACATTCGCCTTCAAGTTGAAGGCGATTTTCGCCGTTTATCTGGGGCTGCCTTTTTTGGACGGTGGTGTGCTGGGGGAGGGGTGTTTCGTTTCGCTGCGTGCTGGTCGTCCTTGTGGTTTTTTGAATGTTTGAGTGGGTGGTTGGGCGTTTTGTCTCTGCAGGTGGGCGTATATACTTCTTTGGCTCGCTTGACCTGAGTTTCGTTTGTAAGAATGGGATGCTTCGGTAGTGCCGTTTGGCCGTGACGTTTTGTATCCCGCATGGCGGGTGACGTAAAAAGCACGTTTACAGCGTCTTTATCAGTGGCCATATGCTTGCTCACATGTGTATTTTTATACAGAACTGGAATATTCAGCGTTTAGGTTGTGTTAGTTTTTGCGGAATTTGAATGCATGATAGATGGCTTGACCAGAAATGTTCGCACGCTTCGCGTGCACTAGCTAGGGTGATACTGTGATAGCTTTTATCTCTCTTCGCATGCATTTTAGCTACCTACCACAAAATTTTCTGCGCGCATTAGCTGCACTGTTCATGTGATAGTCCTTTCATTCATGGTCATGGTAGTAGTAGTAAGTTGAGTCTCGTCTATCCGACATGCTCAGTGATTAACCTCCGCCACGTATCAGATCTTGCACAAGATTTATTGCTTCCTCGAAATTTGTAATGTGTACGTCCTTAAATTGCGACTTTATTTTTCGAAGCAAAGGTAGTCACGGGCCTGAAAAATCTCTGTACATAATGCACGTAAAATAGTGAGCGCTTTTACACAGTGATCTCCCATTGACATTGGTCGTTGAACAAAAATGCGATTTCGACTTGCTTCAAGTTCACTGCAATTAACTTTGTTATAGGAATATATACATTTACTGTTGCTGATGGAGGAAGATACCACAAAGCTCACACAGCAGTTACATTGTGATACTTCAACAACTTTTTGTGAAAATACGCGGGCCTTTCTTTTTCGTTATCATTTCCCCGCGAATACTGCTTGCTTACTTATCTTTGGGAAAATGAATAAATGATGGTGTTGAATGAATCATGGAGCTATAAACGAGAGCCAAAATGAACGGCAGGTGTACTACAGGGCGTATTTTGAAGTGTTGAAATTCTGGTACAGAAAAATATTTGTTCTCTCACAAAAATATATAAATTCTGTTACAGAAATGATATATATTGTACAGAATAAATTACATTGTATGCAAAAATATACTTGTATTGTGTGTACGGAAAATAAATAAATATTTTATCTAACATTCGAGCTCTATATGCTATACAAAGAACGGAGCTCTGTAAGTGCCAACTGAGATGTTGGTGTTTCAGTAACTTCAGTGAACAGCTTATTCATTATATTGGCCATAAGTGTGCAAGTACACTGTACTTCCTTGCTCAGAACCGAAATGCAGTTCAAAGTTAGTGGGTTTGCGAAATCACATTGCACATGATAGTACGACGTTATAGATCGTAGTACAAGCTCACTTATTCTCTTGTTTGGTGAAAGTGAAAGAGGGATTACTTGAAATTATACTAAAAAAATCACAAATATTATACAAAACATAAATGTGTTTATCACCTCGTTTATATTGCGCATGAATTTTGGTAATTAATTAAAATCATTCTTATTTTGTTGATCACGTATCGACCAATCACAAAATTAGACAATATGGCGGCCCCCATGTTTGTTAATACGCCAGATAAGCCGCCAAACTTTAAATCAATGTTTTGTGTTATGCACTTAGTTTCTTCAACCAAAAGCAACTTTATTACTTTTAACACACAATCCTGGAAACGTTTCACTTATTTTGCGAATGAATGGAAGAAATATATTTGCAAAGAAAGGGAAGTCAAAACTAGGCCTGACGTTAGAACTTGACGTTCAGATTCCTAACGATACCTGTTTAGGCTACCACTACGATTGCTACAAACGATTCTGCGATCAATATAAAATAAACAGGAAGGAATCTACTCTAGCAAAGAAACAAATAATTCAAGGTGAGATATTGCTAATGATACCCCCAATTTACGAAAGTTTTGAGCTTTGAAAAGTAACCTAATTCGAGCTAGCCTATGCCTACGTTTGAGTAGCCTAGGTCCAGGCCAGGTTAAACAACAAACCAGTATTGACGTAGCCTAGGCCTATGTATACTCATGAGTCGTTAGGCTAGGGTGCTCCAATGTGCGGAATCCCCGTAAATTACCAGATACCAGCCTAATTAAAAGGGATAGGTCTACTAGAAATATTAATGTTGAACAACTCAAAATGTTTATTTAATTGTGCACATCGCATTATGGAGCTTAGCTTACATTTTTACAGTAGGCCTAGGTTAGGCGTATAAACTAATCACTATGAGTTTCACAGATTATCAGTTTAGCGAAATATCGCTTAATCGAAGCTTACAAATACAATGTTTTAATTATCTATTGCAATTCGTATTCACATATCCCTTGGTACACCACTTTTTCCTGTTCTCCAAGTGTGGGTGTCGCTATAGGCCTAGGCTATTCCAAAAAGGCATTGTTGAATTATGGCAGACAACAAAAAATGTTAGTGTATTTTGTAAAGTAATGTTTGCAGACTACATCGGATACCTATTACCAGTTTATATAGGCCTAAAAATAGCCTGGCCTATCTAGTCACTGACCATGAGTGTGTATTACGGTTTCACTAAAACCTCCACAACACACTAGTGTGAAGGCTAGGCCTAACCCTAAGCTATTAACAAAATATTGCTGAAGGTGGGTAAGAATCGTGCAAACAAGTCTACATGGTGGCCTGTTTAACGGATTTTAGTTGGTTTACACACAATAGTGACTAGGCCTATCCTACTACTACTAGCCTAGGCATTCATATCTACAAAATGTGCCAATAAAAAAGGTATAGTATAAGCCGAAGGCCCTGCCAAAATTTTGGCTTTATCACAAATACGTTTATATAATTACCCTTCGCCTATCCTACTAGCCTAGCCTACATTTATCTATACAAAATATGTCAATAAAAAGAGCAAACGGTACAGTATAGGCCGAAGGCACTGCCCAAATTTTGGCTGTATCGAATATACGTTTAATATATATAGCCTTGGCCTATCTACTACAGTACTAGCCTACATTTATTAATATAAAATGTACCAATACAAAACGGTATTGTATAGGCCGAAGGCCTTGCTCAAAGTGTGGCTGTTCTGGTATCGGATAAAGATTTGCATAGTTGCAGCAATTTGAAAATGTTTACCTTTAATCCTGTGACATATTTAATTAAACATTATGTTTTTACTTTTTTTTTCTTAACTGAAATAATAGCAGGGGAATCCATCAGTAAAAGACTGAAAACAGGTAAGAACTACACTTGTGAGGGGATTCCATTTCACCCCTTCGTTTAGGGTA
Source organism: Apostichopus parvimensis (assembly GCA_000934455.1). Lineage (NCBI taxonomy): Eukaryota > Metazoa > Echinodermata > Holothuroidea > Aspidochirotida > Stichopodidae > Apostichopus > Apostichopus parvimensis. The sequence goes on from KN883726.1 coordinate 129,769, forward strand.
GGGGTTACCAACCTTTTTCTACTAGGGTACCACCGAATACCACTATACCAAAATTACTGTAGTAAAATAAAAACAAAGAAGCACGCTGCATACAACGGCTCATTTTAATTTCATTTCGACCACTGTCCTAATGACAATACATTTGATTACTTTACACTTACAGCAGGTGGAGAAGCCGACACTCTTGTAGTAAATGTTGCAGCTGGAGTACCCCACACTGCTGGGATTACCAATCTTTGCCCTCTTTGAGATTATAAACGTCGATTTAATAATAGCGTGTACACTCACATATCTGCAAGCAGAAAGCGATAAATATACAAGCCTACCAAGTTTATATCTTTAACAAAAAAACAGGTTCATTGTATATTTTCAATTTTTTAATTATGTTCACTACTTTTGAAAAGCAGTATTGGTACATAGCTACTGTACACCGGGTTCCCATTTACTGCTGGGTGGACAGAGAGATGGCTTCAGGAAGTTCAGGTTCACAACCGAGCCCGGACTCGAACCAAGGACCTTCAGCATGTGAGGCGAGTGCTGTAACTGCACCACAAGCACCTCTCATAAAACATTACATATTATTTTATGTACTACAGGTGGAGATACCAACACTCTGGCGATGCATGTTACAGATGGAGGAGACCAAACCGCTGGGATGCACGATGTTTGCCCCATTGCCTCATCATCAGGGGAATCCAGCAGTAAGATGAGAAGATTGGAAGCAGGTGAGTGCTACCCACGAACAGTAGAGTTTCCAGGAATTGTTAGTAGAGGCATAAATGTTTATGTAGTTTAGTTTGTAAGAAAATATCCTGTATAGGTATGAGTGTGGATGAGTAGCTTCGACTAGTAACTCAGTTGATAACGTGGCAGAGATGTAGTACATCCCCTCAGACGACTGTGACTGTATCTTAGAAATTGACCACATTCACAAAAGTAATTTTGGACAAGCCTTGTGCCTTGCTGCGAATCAAACTTAGTACCTTCGAATCTCCAACTGGCCCACCCTACCAGTCTGCCATGCAAGCAAATTGGTGGAATGGTGGATGTACATAGTACACCTAACATATTGGGGGAGGGATCTAATTTAGAGGAGGGCTGGTAATTTTTAGGGAACTTGCAGCCCAATACTTGTATGGGGTTAACCCCCCCCCCTACTATATTTATCATTAAGAATTAAATAGTTTTCTCTTTTTAGTCTAAAAATCCAGTGGCTCTGTAATTTCTTCAGTAACAAAAGCTCGTAACCTTGGCACAATCTTTGATTCTACTTTGCCATTAAATACCATGTTTCTAACATTCAACATTCGTAATATTGGTCTTATATGGACACAAATGTTGCTGAACAACTTGTTCACTCTTTCATTACTTCCCCGCTTAGCATGGGAAACACACTTTTATATGGACTGCCCAAGCAACTTGTTCATCGTCTTCAAACGTTCAACGCATTCAGAACTCGGCTGCCCAAGTCACTACTCTGTCCAAACAATCATGTCACATCACACTGATTTTACCAAAATTTCCACTGGCTTCCAATGAATCAGAAAATTCAATAAAAATTACTGCTATTTGTTTTGTCACTTTGCAACAAATTTGAGTACGACTTGAAAAAGTTGTCCTAATTGATTCGTTAACCGTTTCATCGCAGTCGGTTGAAAACTTTTATTGCAAAGAAATTGCTATTAATGATCCCCCAGAAATTCCCCACTCAACTCCATTATTTTATTTTATTTTACCTCAATTTAATATATTCTTCTTTCTTTTTTATTATGCAGATGGTGGAACAGATCTCAATGAACTGGATGTAGGCCCTTTGGTGGTAAGAACACTCATAGGCCAAAACGAGGTAGGAGCACTATACCATGGAGTAGAAGACACATGTTTCCAGACGAATGTTTTTTTTTTCATTCTAACAAATACAAACGCAATGATATATCTGGCAAAAGAGCTCTAATGCGTCTAGTGAAGTGCGAACTAGTCAGCGGTGGTGAACTTCTGAAGGCAGCTAAAATTAAACAAGATGCCAGTGTATTGTGTGAAATAGAAGGAGAGGATTTAGTTGCACGGGAATTGCAATATCACCAAAATTGTTACAAAGACTGTACAAGGCCACGGCCACTGAGCAAATGTCAAAATCCATCGGCTGGAAATCGAAAATTGTATATGGATGCCTATATACAATTTAGTGAACAAATCATTAAAGAAAGGCTCATCATGGGGAAAGAGATCCTTACATTAAACAAAATGAACAAGCTATTTATTGAAAAGATTAAACAAGTTTCAGGAATTGAATCCTCCTATCGCACAAGGAACTTAAAGAAACGATTACAAAATGACTTCCCTCAACTCATGTATGTGAGACCTGCTAAACGCAATATGAGTGAAATTGTTTTCTGAAACCCTCTCGGCAGAAGACCTGGTTGAAGATTTTGCTATTGACAGTACATGTATGTGTACATGTATGTGAGACCTGCTAAACAACAGGTCTGTTGAGGATGCCATTTCGATTTGGATGCATGAAACTCTTATTCACCTGGAAAGGAAATGTTCTTATGCCAGGGTCCTAGTCATCGATTATAGTTCCGCTTTCAACACCATCGTGCCGTCACGGTTACATCTGAAATTACGGGATCACCTTGATTTCCCCGCTGCTATTTGTGACTGGATCCTAGACTTTCTTCTTGGTCGCAAACAATGTGTCAAAATTGGCAATACCTTCTCAGAATCTATGGTACTAAATACGGGTACCCCCCAGGGATGCGTGCTTTCTCCGATGTTGTACTCTTTGTTTACATATGATTGTATAGCCAGCGACCTGAACTCAAGGGTTATCAAGTTCGCAGACGATACCACTTTTACTGGATTAATTACTAATGGGGATGAAAGCATGTACCGCAATGAAGTGAGTCGATTAGTGAGCTGGTGCAAGGAAAACAATTTGATTTTGAACATTAGTAAAACAAAGGAATTAATTGTAGACTTCAGACGAAATAAAAACACAATGGGTCCTCTCATTATCGATGGAATGGTGGTAGAGCAGGTGAAAACATTTAATTTGTTGGGTACATTTATCATGGACAATTTATCTTGGAACATTAATACTGAAGAAATACTGAAAAAGGGACGCCAGAGACTGTTCTTTTTACGTGTTCTTAAATCTTATGGGGTCAGTGCAAATGTTTTGACAAACTTTTATCGTGCAATTATAGAAAGCATTTTAACTACTAACATTTTAGTCTGGTTTGGTCGTGTAAGTCAGAGTAACCTTCGGAAATTGCAATCAGTAATTAGAAATGCTGAGCGTATTATTGGTACGGGCCTTCCATCTCTCCACTCTCTGTACCCAGGAGCGTGCACTCAAGAGAGTCGATAATGTACTGAACGAGGACTCACATCCTGCTCATCAGTACTTGCAGTTCTTGCCCTCTGGTAAAAGGTTGCGTACATTCAGGGGATCAAAGAGGCTCACAAATAGTCATTATCCTGATCTTGTAAAGATATATAATAAACATAATGCCCGCTGATTGGTTCTAGTCTTGCCTTCACGTTTTAGCCACTGCTTCTTATTGTGTAATATGCTATATTTGTTATACTTTTTTACCTCTGAATACTCTTTTTATATCATGAGCAGTATACTTAGTACCCTTTTATATCCTTTACTTAGTCATTCGAATTGTTGACATTTTTATTTGTCTTAATCGTTTCATTGTTTTTGCTTGAGCTCCTGTTTTCATCCAATTTCCATTGTATATATTCTATCTAATGGCTGAATAAATATCTATCTATCTATCTAATATGAGTGAAATTGTTTTCTGTGAAACCCTCTCGGCAGAAGACCTGGTTGAAGATTTTGCTATTGACAGTACATCAGCTGAAAGCTCAGCAGATGAGGGTGATGCTGATGAAAGATGTCAACACAGGCCTGGAAGTTTTGACAATGCGCACACATTGCATAGTGCCGCTCTTATACTTAAATCAATCTTGTACAACCACAAACCAATATCTGTACCATGGCCCCACATGCAACTCATTTATCGTTAGACAGAGCCAAAGATGGGATTCCACATCAACTATATAACTTTTTAGCTTGGCTTGTTGGATCATCTTCAGAGCCAGACAGCTTAGATTTTGTAACTGTATGCAAAGAAAGTCATTGTAAGATTTTGTCAAATGCTGAAGATATTATTTATTTGGCAACGAAGGGGAGGACCCCAATGCCGAAGCACACGGCTAGAGCCACAGCAGTTCGACACTTGACTGGTTCTACACAGCTAATCGGTATCCTAAATGGCCTGGGACACAGCATCGCTCACTCAACACTGCTTGAACATAACACAGCCCTTGCAAAACGCCAGATCACGTTAGGTGACACTGCTCTACCTCCAGGTATTCAACAGCATACATTTACCACATTAGTGTGGGATAACATTGATTTTGGTGAGGAGACCTTATCAGGAAAGGGTACCACACACAGCACAAATGGTATCATGATACAAAGGTCGCATCAAATTACACCTGAAATCGACTTACCCACTGAACCCCCTTCAAAACGATCGCGGGAAAGAACACTTATCCCACCTCCTACTGACATTACAAACTTCATGGGGCATGGGAAGAAGGGACCAGTTTGCATAGGTGATGAAGTTGATGTGCATACTAACACACACAATGAGTCTGAATCTGAGGCACGAAAACTAGACCTTAGCTTACAACTTTGAAATTTAAGAATGCTGGGATTCCTGCTTGGACGGGATTCAACACATTACTGTGTAAGTCATATCCAGCAAAATCAATTGTAGCTTACACCTGCCTGTATTGAATGCTAGCACTACCCAAATGGACACTGTACAGACAATTCTGACGCGAAGCATTCAGTATGCAGATGCCTTAGGGGAAGATGTTGTTGTTCTTGTGTTTGATCAAGCAATCTATGCTAAAGCACAAAAAATTCGGTG
>KN883727.1:12805-22826 GCA_000934455.1 Apostichopus parvimensis
TTGATAAATGCAAGTAATACAATTGTAAGATTATCTTGGTACTTTGAGATGACCAAAACTCAAACGCCAGCACTTATATTTGTTTGTAAAGAGATGGGAGATTATTAAATGGAAATTAAGTAGAACCGTGCTTTTAGTATAAGAACATTCTGTGTTACCGCTCAATTATTTGTGTTGTGTGTCTGCTAGAAGCCACGACACCTGTAAATCACAAAGCTCCATTGTGTCGTTAATTTAACACCAGATCGAAAGTAAAGGAAATTTTAAAGCAAAGCTTTAATCTAGACGAATAATGTTTTGTTACGACCTTACATAAGCACGTGACATGACGCCGCAAAAACGGCAACTTTAGTTCATTGCATTGGGAGTGTAGAGTAAATGGAAAGCCTCGATATAGAATTGCCAAATTTCGTTCCGAAAATAATAACATATATCACACATGCATCGTTAACTTTTCTCGAATTTCTCATTCAATGAAACTCAACTTAATGACACCACCTGTGACTTAACGATCTCTTTGCAAACCTAGAACGCTGGGAAGAACTATATTTCACTGAAGTGAAATACAAGTAAGCAATGATGGCTCTATGTTGCTTCACTTTTCAGACAACAAAATATATAGACAAAAAGGAGACATTACCCGTGTTGCAACGTTTACAAGATGTACGTGTCTGATGCCGGAAGCACGTGATACATTCTTTTTCATCTTCATTTTGATTAAGATAGCGACCAAGAAAGCGCAAGAAAAAATTCCTATGGTGACTATCGGAACTCTAAATACGACCGCATCTCCTAACGTACGGCAGTCTGTTACATTCGACAAATTAAACCCTTTTCTTTATATTTAATTTAAAATCACTTAAGCGGTTAATATCAGATCATTGTAGGTACAAGTAGAGTGTTATTTACATGCTACCAGTTTGTAAACATATGTAAAAAAGTCAATTGTGAACATATATGACATCGCTAACTCTGCTGTTGTTAGATCCATTCAGAAATATTCACCAAATTTAAAACCAAAAAATATCAAATAGAGGTTTTGAGGTAATATATGCAAAAAGGTTCCTGTAATATTTAAACGTTTTAGGCAGGAAATATAGCATAAACAAGGATCGAGAAGACAGGGGTGATTGGGGTCTACACTCCCTCCAAAACAAACACCAGACCTTAAAAATAGTTATCAGCACAACCCTGCGTGATGTCGTCATCTATAGACCTACTGCATATAGAACAAATTTGTCTCAGAATGAACCATTTAACGTGTAAACTGTGTACCCTTTAATTTATGTTACTGTTATTTATTTTAGTTGTGTGGTGATGGGCGGCAACGACTACAGTGTCACACCCCTCTGAAGTATACTGAGCAATTGAAAAGCTTGAATGAAAATGTCTTCCTCCTTGTCCGGTACCATCCCCCGTCGGGATACATGTGTTTTTTTTTCCTTGGAAAAACACAGGCAGACTCGCTCTAAATTTTAGAAGTAGTAGTAAATTTATAATTTTTTTAGTTTGAGTGGTATACCCAGAAAGATTTTTTTGTTTTTGAATATTAGCAACTTCCGTAACACTTCAGTCTCCAAACATCAGTAACTTGATAGCATTGGAATATCACAATTAATATAAAAAGCAGGGGAAAAGGACATCGCGTACAATTTCTCCATTAATTGTACCGGTATTCATTGTTTATTTTATTTGTTTTATTTAGCAGTTTCCAATGAACATTAATGGTATTGTTCTTAGTCAAAATACTATGGATATAAATTCAAACTGTTAATTTATATAAAAAAAGTCGATAATCATGAAAATAAATACATCGCCACTACCTTTTCTTTGTAAGTCTAACAAATGCCACTAATCGTTTAAATTTGGATTTAGAATTTCACATTCACTAATATGTCCATAGTTTGTTTATAGAAAAAGCAGTCATCTTATATTAGACCAAATGGTTATTATTATTTATATAGGTTTTATCTCACTTCAATAATTACAAACAAATAGAAAGCGAAATGACGACTTTTTGTAATTTGTATCTAAACTTTCATAAATTATAGTAATGCTACAAATAAGTAATAGTAAATATAATTATTTGACTAACCGTAATTTGTCGAAACAAGTTGAGCCTGGAAATTAGCAAGCAGTCCTATGGTGAATTACAGATCACCATACAACATGATGTCTTCCAGTTCACCGCTCCGAATCGTTACTTGGTAAAACACTCCAGATATTAATGTAACTTTTTTATATTCTTTTACTTAAAAGTTGCAGAAGTATAAATATGATCACAGCTGCTGTGTTGACATAGAAACAAATGATGATGCGAAAATCAGGTGTAAGGCAAAAAGAAGAAAACAAAAATAAAACCTGATATTAAAATAAACCGAACTCTTTCGGTCAGACTAAGTCGCTAACTTTCAATTATGAAATTAAAAGTATATTTTTGGATAAAAATATCACAAACGATTAGCGTAAAAAGCGCGATAAAAAATCCCATATATCATCTTAATAATCACTCACATTTACAAAATACGTGTTTTGCGGTTCTATTTGTGAGTTGTAAATAGAAAAATGGAGCAAAGTAAACAAAGAGATAATGAATCCTCCTTCATAGCAGATAATCCCAGTAAGCCTTCGCAATTAAATGTAATCGTTTTGCTCGTTCACATGCTATTAGAAAACAAAAACATACTGTTTTGCTTGTATTTGGTAGTTCTATTGTTGTTGCTTTCACTCTGACCAACCAAGAGAGAAACTGCGATAAATTAAAAAATAGCAATTCTTTCTTTGTTTTGCACTGACTTTATAAATTTAGTTTCTTATAAAATAAACATTGAGAACGTGTTGAAAGTCGTCTCACTGCTTTTATACTGTAACCTAATATAATATTTATGACTTTATGGTGTTTGTATCACGTCTTAGAAACGAATTAATTTCACATGGTAAGTTTAGTGTCCATATGTCAGTTGAAAGCACTGGTACAGAATTCTTATCAATACGTGTAATTTGACCGTTATCTCTTCATTTCGTCTTCAAAATGTTCCCTTTACGGCAATATGATTTGCAGCCAGCGTTTAAATTTGCACTCTCTTTGCAATATCTTGTGTAGTCCTATAGAAAAGACGGATTTCTAAGACTAAACAATGACTACTATTATACTTGGTTTATGAAGACGATCAAGGGGTGAATGTTATCACTATATACAACGCTGATTGAGTGTTACCTCGTACAGCATCATGTACTGTTAGGTAATAGAATATGGCATGACAATATTATTAGGATTCGGTTTCTTTTAATCACTTCAGAAAAGAGAATGATTAAAAAAGGTATTGTTCACATGACGTACTCGAGGTGATTGTATTAGTTACATCATAGCCACGATTGCTTGTTGAGTTGAGATATTCCCCAAATCCCATGCAATTATATACTTCTAAATTTATAATAGTGAAAAAAAATCACAGAAAATAAAACGAAAAGCAACAGAAAACGATGTCCTTTCTTATTTGCAACCAGCATTATGTCACGTATAAAACGATCACAATTGATGTTGAGTAGTTTAATTAAGAGATCATTCTATATAGATGTTAATTTCTCCAAGTTTACTTCATGTTCATATTAGTGAGTTTCTATCAGTGTCTTTACATGAATTCCCTCTGTATCGTCTTAGAATAGTATATATGTTAGGTCGGTGCATTGTTAATGGTTGGGAGTGCAGTGGTCCGCCAAGATCTCATACAGTTTCAGGTACGCTAATACATGTACCTATACTTGCAACATTGTAATGGTACCCTGTGTTTTGTACTCATCTTTTTGTACCAATCGTTTTGTACGAGTTTGCTACATAAACAGCATTTGTGAAAGTCAATTCCACTATTAAGTGTTCTGATAACTTGCCTGTGCATCTTCCGGTCAGTCCGTGTCTGAAAAAGTTTAGCTAGGATTATAATGCCAGGCTCTCAAACTGTTATTCATTTACATTATCAGGGTGTTTGCAGTACATATATACTAATATAACAATATTTGTACACACATCTGGACTACTTTTTCCAAGTCTCTTTACATAGTTAATTCCACTTAGGGGAGGAAAATATCAATTGTTGGTATCGTGCATGCTTATCTTCACAGATTATTCTAAAATCGTAATCACAGAAATACATTTGAAAAATTCTAAATATTGTAGTTATTTAGCCCCATAAATGATTAGGTGCGACTGGAAAAGATTTCTTTTCTTTTAATTGTTGGAAGTACAGCTAGGTTTTGAAAAACTATTCCGTGCAACTTGAAGTACTCTATGAAAGACAAACCCTTGCATTTTGTCACCCAACATAAAATAACATCTATTTTCACAATCATCAAAGTTGTTTGGTAAATTGGATAAAAAACACACACATACAACTCCGCAATTTGTACACAGTCAGAAGGTGCAACGTTCTAGATGTATTTAAGAGCTCTTCTGTTGATCAAAGAAGAAAGGAACTCTAAGCTGCAGTAGTCGTTTGGTTATTTCATTTTCTCTCACCACGAGCTTATCTGCATGTGTGTGAGAGAGAGAGGTTCAATTTCACTGGAATGTATTTAGAAACTCTGGTCCAGGGAACAAGCATTAGTGACTCTCGCCACCCCTCCGTACATGATCCCCTGCTTCAATTCGACACAAACATATACTTATCTTTAAAAAAAGGGAATAACAACTTTCATCACTTTGCACAAAAATATATTAGCATCATGGGATGACCTTTTAACTAATATTGATTGATCATCTAACATATTTCGAACAGACTTCAAAAAAACATCCACAATATTTGGTAAATCTCTGGGTCATTTTACCAGTCGTTTTCTTTTTTTAACAGTTTATCAAATCTATATATGCTTGCTAGGTTTACATTAATTTATATTGTCTTCGATGTACACTGTGCTACATACTCTGATTTCAGTTCAGTCAACTATAATAAGTTACATATTAACAAGTCCATTCAATATGCAAGTTTAATTCATTGTAGTTTGGAAGTAACAACACCTTTATTAGTATATACCGTATCCATTATTGGTCTGCCTCCCTAATCTTCTGTTCATCTCTCTGAACTCTAGTATGACCATTGCCTGCTTAATACCTCCTCTCTATGCAAGGCATTATATTCTCTCCTATACGTTTTCCGCTCATGCATCGCGGTAATTTGACCATCTTCGTATTTCTTTCTTTCTCTGTCTCTTACAATATCTGAAGATTCCGTTACCGATCCAGTCACACCTCCCCGTTCGCTTCTTTCTACTGCATCTCGCATACTTATGTTCGCATTGTGTTTGATTAAAATAATAAACATCGATATCCAGCTCCTTCCCAACAGTGCAACCGTCAGCCTCATCATATCCACATCCGTTCGTGTTGTGGCAGACCTTTAACATAATAATGATAATAATGATAACAATAATAATAATAACAACAAAATACAACAGGACAAAAAGAATTGTTAAAAACAAAATATCCAAAAGTCAATGAAACTAAGATGAAGACAATGAAACATTTACATTCATTTGTTAATCAAAATTGTACACATTGGCTACATTTTATGACAGAATTGTCCACACTTAAAATTACTGAGAACATTGAGTAAATGGACGGTGCCTGAATGCAAAGTGGCTCTATATTTCCTTGGCAAAAATGTTCACGAAGTTCAGCTGTTTCAGGTTTTTGGCATAAATGAGTAATTTAATGAATAAATGTGTTCTTGTTATTTATGTAATTATCCACGTATACATATATGTTTGGCATATATACTTCAAAGGGGATTAACGGATGAAAGAAAGATGATTGAATGTTCCAGCATGTATTTTATAAAAGTCTTCAAAACAACTGATACTTTATTCTGATCAATAGTTTTGTTAATAATATTATATTCTGATCAATGATTTTTTTCATAATATTAGATTCTGATCATTATGTTTGTTAATAATAGTATGTTGTGTTAAGTTTAGTATTAAAGACTGGTAATATTTAAAGACTAAAATTAAATGTCTTCGTATTAAAAGACCACCAACAGCAAAGTTCCGTTTGCTTAGTATTAGTGACTGTGCTTTATATCAGAAGTGGAATAATGAAAATGAACTGTTTCGTGCGTATGCTCCATCTGTTTAACCAATCACTAAAACAACGCGTTAATGCCGTTACCAACGACTTCTCAAAATTCCTGACGAGATTTGAGAAATCAAGAATACGTACAATACATTGGTTACAGGTTTTCTTGTAGTGGCGTCGAAACCCATCAATCTCATGACTGGTGACATGATCAGAAAGTCTGTGAAAACTGCATCTATCGATTAACAGCTCACCATCTGTGCTCTGGTTACCTGAAAGGAAATGTAAGCAGTCAGATAGTTACTGAAACTAAATTGAATCAATAACCTCTGGTAATAATGAAGAATATATATAATATAATTACAGAGGAGATTGAAGTAATTATACAGTCATTGATGACGTGCTTGATGTAGCTTTAGCTATATGCTGCATTATTACTCACTCTTAACAGGAATCTACGTCTTGTATCGGGTAGGAAACACGTATAGGCGACAGTTTTCAGTTTGGTGAATGTACTGGCCAGTATTACCATGTATGACGTAATAAGAGAGACTAAATAGACTCAATCTCAAGTTGGTAGAATTTGAGCTCTTTCATAATGAAGTCTCGTGTGAATATTACTATAGGTGGAGGTGCAACCTCAGCAGAAAAAAGTTATGTTTCTTTTTTGAGAAAGTAAAATTCAAATAAATTCATGGGTTAGAAGGTCCCAAATACAGAAAATGAGTTAGTGATACTTTTTTATTGTCAAAGCTCAATCATTATTCTATATGATTATCGGTTTGTATATATCAGTTGCAGAGATTGCTGTACAACACATAACTAATAATTTTGTTTGTCTTGTACTTAATCTTAGCAACTGAATAGAACATTAAACCATCTGTAGCAAATGTATTTAAGAAGACAGTTGTTTCAGTTTCCAAACTTTGTGCAAAAAACTACCAATTAAACTAAACCGTTCAACTACATGACAAATAGTTCATTTATGTAAAACAACCGAATGACCTTCAGGTGACTAATTCAACCCAGAGTTATGATTATTGGATGCAGTATGCTTGTTAATGTTGTTACAATTATCGTTATTGTAAAAAAGGACCTGCCAAATCATCTCCAGTTTCACCCTACATTAGGCAATCAGAGGGACAACAAGAAAACGGATTTAAACCCTCGTTTATGATTCAATAGGATTAAACGTTGCTTTCATTCCAATAACAAGGCGCTTAATTGAAAGGGAGGAAGGAAATATGGTATCTATCTAGATTATCCTCTTTATTATGGGCATTACAGATACCGCTGAAGAATTTCCTTTTCCGGAAATATCACAATGTAAGTACTTCCTTACACGGTGTGTCAACTTAGGTTTTACTTTCCTGTTCACCTTGAATAAGTTTCACATTGCTTTGTTTTGTAGAAAACTTTGTGCTAGTTAACATTAAGGTTAGTTTCTATAGCTAACTTTTCTTTGTATAGATAGCAAAAACGGTTATGAACTCCTGAAAGTACATGGAGTTAACCTAGTCTACAGAGATGCACCAACATTAAGGGTAACGATATCTTCTTAATATGGTGTAAGGCAGGCCCGTGGCCAGAGTTTGCATTTAGTTGGGGCACAGAAGTATTATATCCGTCATGTGCAGCAACGTCAGGAAGGGCAACGTCCTTCATCTCTATTTTTTAGGGGTAACAAGTTTAAATGCAAAATTCATCTTTTAAATACCTTTTATTTTTTGTAACACTACACTTTTCTAGCATAAATATCACAGCCAGTTATTGATCCCTGCTTAGGTTATCATCTGAATATAGTTGAAATGACGTATTATTTTGTTAATGGAAACTTATGCTGTGACATAATTACAAGCTGCTTATGTGTCGGTGTCGATTCGCTTCGCACTTCTTCAAAAGAAAATAAGTGCCATGTAGATATCCCACTAATGTGAAATGTTAACTTATCAGTAATTATTGTCGGGGCAAATTCTAAAGCTTAATGATTTATTTCCTGAATGTTCTTACATAAGTAATGGAACGTAACAGACGGCAGCCTTACCCATTATGATGTATGAATAATTCATATACAAGGGGACGTGAATGCAGTAGTCGCTAACATAGCGACTGGTGATCGGTACCCGTGCCAATGAAGCAAGATAGTAATGATCTCCTTTAAACCTCTCCTCGACTTCCACCGTATAAATGATCTTGCTGTAGAGACGTGAGCTGTATCTGTATGCGTCTGTAAGTTGAAAAGTTCCATAAATGCGTAATACGAAAATAAATAACAAAATGGCAGGCGTATAAATGAAGAGCTCCTTTCTCTACAGGGTACAGCTTAAACTATAAGTCGTTATGTCACAACTGTAATATGCATTATGTTACATAGTGGTTTCGCGTAACACAGTCAGCAACAGCACACACTCATTTCAAATGATATTCACTGCTACAAAAATAGAAAACCACGACGTTTCGGAAATACACGCATGAACAAAGTGAGGCTAATACAACTAACAGCTGTAACAATGTAATATAGGAAAGAAAACGTGATTTTCTATTTTTTATGAACTTTATCGCCAAAGTGATATTAACAATGTTAAAGTTCATGTTTCTTGTTTTGTGATTTTTTTAAGCATAATAATTGTTTTTTTTTTAACATTGCATTCCATATAATCATTTACAAATAACTATATACGTTTATATTTTGCAATTTAATAGTTTATTCAGTTTTAACTGAATACAAAATCTGCTCACATACATTGAGATTATCACCACTGCGTTATAATATTATTGTGCTTACATTCGTGATTCGTTCCGGCATAGTCGTTGTATTCTGGAATAATCGGCGACGGTGCCTCAACTTTTTCCACATCTGTCACTCGTCCAAGTATGACTACATATAAAAAACAAATTATTTTCGTTAATAATGGTTTTTGTCATTACAATTATATCAAACTTGTTGGAAGTAAAGTTTTACTAACAACAAGTTTGTGTTTTTGACCTGGTCTTTGCCAAACAAGCAGGTCTCTCAAACCTATTTACAATTTTGTCAATGGAAGACAAATGTCCACAATGTATGCAGACATTCATTACCAAATGGCGATATTTATCAAGAATTGATTAATGTGTCTCGTAGGTTCAACATGTAATATTTGTATAACTGGATCATAGGGAACTCGAAAAAATAGGAAAATTCCGAATTTTGACAAATCTTAGACTTTACTTTATCTCGTGTATCATGTAAAACATTAAAGAAAAAAACGATAATGCATTATGTTTTAATCCAATGGAGTCTCTAACTTTAAAGATAAGATTACAAACTGAATAAGGTGATATTTTACTTCATGTCAGGAAAGAAAAAGCTATTATAGGTAACAACTGATATAAAAAGGCATTGAGCGGGGGCACACTTGTATAAGAAATGCAATATAGAGCAAAAGACATTAAGATTAGAAAAAATGTAAAAAAACAAAGCAAAACAATAAAACTAATAGCTCAGAGTGATTATGTTAAACACTGCGTTTATTGTATTTACTTTCTACTTTTTTCTCTGCTTTTTTAAATAAGCAAGAAAGTATTACTTTCATATTTCTTTAAGGTAGCTGGTTGGACCTCCCATTCTAGCATGAAAGCAAAACCGGGTCAAGGATGGAGCATTCCAATAAGTTAACAAACAAGACAAACTAGCGAACCTTGCAGCACCGTAATAAGTCTATATTTTACTTTTATGTCTTTGTGGTTTATTTGTCAGGGTTTTAGGAAAACAGAAATAATTATCACGAAACGTGTCGTTCAGATGCACTGTCGACCCAAAGCGACAGCTGATTTAAGAAGTTGGTAACCTATATCTGAATAGGATTTTCTAAGAACAACTATTTCACAAGTCTAGTTGAAAGCCCCATCTCTTGCCCATAACGCGAAAATGGTTGGTTGAATGTAATTTATTTTGACAGGCTAAACCTTCATCTA
>KN883728.1:11693-21803 GCA_000934455.1 Apostichopus parvimensis
TCTACCGATGCTTGCGCTAACGACGGATCCATAGATAGCGCAGCGCTATCGATCGATGGCGCAAATCGGTCGATAGCGCATAACATATACATGTGTACAGTGCGTTACATTGTTGTCGCCAACAACAAAATATCCAACTGAACTGAAAATTAGTTCAACTTGATTAATTTTACAGAAAGTAAAAAAATTATTTCAAGCAGATACAAGTCTGTCCTACACAAATCATCAAATGCCCATCTTTTGAAAAAAAATTCAGCCCCCCCCCCCCAAAAAAAATAAATAAATAAATAAAGTAACTTCACAGAACTGTATGTTGCACACAAAACATGCAATTTGCATAATGAATATTCAAGTTGAAGTTGAACGTATTTGGATAAATGACAATTATGCATTAATTAACACACAGTCTAGGTAATATTGTAAATAATCAAAGCCATTTTATTTCAACTTGTGGTAGACCTTCACGATTTATGTTACTTAAATTAAACTTTTCTTCTCTCTAACCACTATGTCTACATTGAGGTGTTTATGTTAATATATTTTTTTTTAATTATTCATAATTGAATATTCATTTCCAGTAGATATGGTAATACTGAACCTAATCATGTAATTGATTATAAAAGAAACAAATTTTAGGTCAATTATCTTCATTTGTGCATTTTTATGATAGATATTTGGACGGACCATACTGGAGCAATATTTTCTAGTTTATTTGAGAGCCATATTAGGTTCTTAGTTTAAGTTCTTTTTGCATTATTACTGACACTCTGTTCATGATCTGCTTCAGGTGTGTAAGATAAATTTTCCAAATATTCGAATTTATTATTTCTCTGTTCAAAACATCCGTTGCAGCGGCTGTCCTGGTTGATTTAGGTCAAGTCGACCTGGCGTGCAAGTAAGTCCACGGCTGTAGCTAAATTCATCCAAGTTAAGATAAATCATCTCTGCTGAGGGAGAGGTATAGAAGTCATAGATGCCTTTGAGAGATGTTTGTCTCTTGGTCTTTGGTTTATGCCAAGTGTTGCGTGGGAGCTATAGCCGGCTTCAACCAATTAATCTACCTTGGTTAACTATCTTGTTGTTTCTTCGGCATACAACACATCTCGTGCATGCGTGGCGCGGAGTAGTATAGATTCATCTGTGTACGGTCTTCGAATAACAATGGTTTCCAGAGGGCAGGCCCAATAAATCTTGAGTAGAGCCGCAGAGAGCCTTTTTACTGTGAGGCATCAACTCTCATTTCCAGAGGTGCTCTGTTTTGGCAGGAAAGAGAGATTGAGCTACAGTAGAGAGAGAGAGAGAAAAAAATAAGGAAGGAGATATAGACGAAGCTGCTGTGTGTAGAGAAAAAGGAACTCTAAACCGCTGGTGAAATTTCTAGCCTGGTGATATATGCGTGGCGGCTGTGATTATGATGTGCACTTGAGCAGTACTGGTAGCTTTAGTCTTATGTTGCAGATCTGTAGGTCAGTTTGCTGACGGAGATCTATTTATAGATCTGCCTCTGAAGCAGCCTGCTGAGTAAAATATGCCTCAATTCCAGCAGCGGGGAATCGGGGATGATCGTCTGAGAGATGTAGTACTTACATGTATAGCTGCTTCAGAACATGATCCGTTCATATTCAGCAATGCTATAAATTCAGTGATATCCTGATCGATGTGAACAGTATAGTCATCAACATATATGCAGTGTGGTGTTATAATAGGGAAATTTAACAATCGGGATAGCGTGTATATATACGAACACAAACAGTCACACACTATATATACTCTAGAAGCTGCCATTGAATTACAGAAGACGTGTCCTTGCATAATATACTGGTTAGACCGGTATGTTGATAAATGAAATGATGAAGTGTCGGGCGTTTCTTTCGTAGTTGTCTTATTAACGTAAATTTTAAGGTATATTCTGAAATGTAAAATTGGTATATCATCAACTCTTGTTGCATTGATTGGCTAACCAAATTAGAGCTTAACTTCAGATTGTAGCACATGCAACCAAGGTGGGAGGGGGAGGGGGTGTGGGAAGTGGGGGGAGAGTTGCAGAGTCGATTAGTAAGAAAAGTTCCTGAAAGGTTTCTTGGCCTCAAGATCCAACTATTTGTATTTCTCTAGGTGCATTAGCATTTAATACACATATATGTAAAAATTTAAATGTGTCATAAAACTGATTTTTTTTCATTTCTGAAATAAAAGATTGATATATGTTTTACATGCACCATATGTACAGTATAATTGCCCAGTAGTTGGATCAGGGGGAATAGACTTCTTTCGTACAGCTTAACCATAGATTGCAGCTCTCATACAGCCAAGGTGGTCGGATGGTGGGAGAGGGGGGGGGGGTGGTGGAAGGAGAGGTGCAAAGGCGAGTAATAAGAAAAGTTCCTGAAAGGGAGTCAGTGGGGATGCCAATGCTTTCGTATGGGGACAACCAATCAAAAGACATGTTTCTGATGATTCTTTGTGGGGGAGGGGGGGAGGGAGGGAGGGATGCCAGCTCAATATTTGGGGATTGGAGGGGGGTGATGGGGGAACTGGTTTGGATGTTCAGAACTACAGTGATTTTTTTCTGCTTTTAACCAAAGAGATGAATCATTTAGCATTTATTCAGTTAATAAATAACTTTAACAACTTCTGCCCTTATACGGCTATTTATAGAGACAGCACAAGTTTCCAGTTGGTACTGCAAAATAATATGGGAGTGTTTGTAGGTATATATAGGATGATTTCTGATGAGCAATATTGCTTGAAATAAAGTTTGGAATTGCAGCAGTCATGAGATCCTACTGTAGCTACATTGCTGCATTATACAACAGACATTATCAACCAGCTGTACATTAAATTCAAACTTGTTTTTGTGATTTAATCAAACTTTCAAAACTTGTGTAGGAAATTAAGAGACCAGGGGCTTTTAAAAATTTTACAGTACTTTACGTTGTTTTTGATTCTCATGATCATATTTTGTTGTTATATTTTTTGTTACCAGTGTCTTTTGTAAATCTTATTTCCTAAAGGCCTAAAGGCATTCATGTTTATTTTGCAGACTTCATAGTCTCTTAGAACTCTCTATAAAACTGGAGATGATTATGATGATTATGAAGTAATATTTAGCTACGTGTATTTCTAATACGCTCGGTTTTGATTGTATCGTTCCAACTCTGGGGATCGTGGAGCAAGTTTGACAAGTTTGTAGTCTGTACATTGAAATGTATGTACGTAGGTTGTTACATTGAACACTACAATGATAGTACAGAAAGTCTAGTACTGTATTTAACTATATATACTCTCAATGAGACATTAACAATATACAGCTGTCAGTCAGATAGTGCAGCAAATTCAGCAATTGCGCCTTTTGATTCCTTGCCGGAGGCAGAAGGAATCTATGCATTGGTGATGGCTTGTGCGTATGTGGTACTTGCATGTAACCATGGTTACTCAAAAAGTAAATGGTGGATTGACTTCACAATTGCTACAGTATGTGGATCCGTCTTATTGAGTACAAAATCCCTTTTCTGTGAAGTTCGATGGTCATTTGGGTCAACAGAGGTCAAAGACTGTAAATTATGTACACATGATAATTAACTCAAAAACTACATCTTCCTTGAACTTCATACTTATTATGTACAGTAGATCCAGTTTGGTGAGTGCAAGAACCCTATTGAAATTGGTAAAGGTGAAAGGTCACATGAGGTCAAAAATTGTCAAAGTCTCAAAACTTGTTAAACATGATAACTTCAAAAATTCAAGCAACAATTTATCTGTGAAATCTCCAATGTTATGATTTTCTTTCTGTGAACATAGTTTGGTCAAATTCAGTTCAGTTTAGTTTTGTGAAGGGGATCTATAGGTCTTCAACAACAGATGGTCATCCAGATGGTCAAATCAAATCTATTGATAGACTCTTGCTTTAACACACTCAGGAGTGCTCTTATCAGTTTTCACCCTCTGAGCTTCAAGGGATCAACAGGTTATCTCAAATGGTGCAAGGCTCAAGGGATCAGCAGGTTATCTCAAATCATATCAACATTAGCCATTTTTTCTGTGATGTGTACTAGAGATGACTTTTGCTGTAGCAGTATATAGGTTGTGAAAATATTTTACAGTGTATAAACAATGTCATGTAACTCTCATTCATTAATAACAATTATTAAAGGGATGGTTGGTAGTATAACTGATTTGTGGTAAAACCAAATGTCCTTTTATTCATATATGTTTCTCATAGGAAGACTATCTTTTCTGGATATTGAAACATTTTGGAATAAGAATTCAATACTGTAAAATCCTTACCAGGGAATGAAGTGGTTGATGCCCACAAGGGAGTGCTACAAAATACAAATAAGAGCTGGAAATCTCTGATCATTTCTGCTCCTCACTTTTAATTCTTTGACATATGTAACTTGATTGCTCTACATATAGTCAGATAGTTATTTTGAATTCTGAGCACATTGTATGGCAAGGAATTACAACTTAGACAACTGGCTGTCTTGTTTCAATTTCCTTTTTTTTAAAGCAAATTACATACATAACTAATATTTAAAATCCCAAACTTACACATAAGCAATTTCACTTTCATTTCATCATCACTAGACATGACTAAATTGACTGCTAAATAATGAAATGGTTTCTGTGTTTATATGCTGCCAAATAACAAAATGGTTTCTGTACATATTGTATATGCTGCCAAATAACAAAATGGTTTCTGTGAATATGTGCTCCCAAACAATAAATCGGTTTCTGTGCATATATGCTGCCAAATAACAAAATGGTTTCTGTGCATATTGTATATGCTGCCAAATAACAAAATGGTTTCTGTGAATATGTGCTCCCAAACAATAAATCGGTTTCTGTGCATATATGCTGCCAAATAACAAAATGGTTTCTGTGCATATTGTATATGCTGCCAAATAACAAAATGGTTTCTGTGCATATTGTATATGCTGCCAAATAACAAAATGGTTTTTGTGCATATATACTGCCAAATACTGTAACAATATATGCTGCCAAATAACAAAATGGTTTCTGTGCATATACTGCCAAATAACAATATGGTTCCTGTGAATATATATGCTGCCAAATAACAAAATGGTTTCTGTGAATATATGCTGCCAAAAACAAAATGGTTTCTGTGCATATACTGCCAAATAACAATTTATGCTGCCAAATAACAACATTGTTTCTGTGCATATACTGCCAAATAACAATATGGTTCCTGTGAATATATATGCTGCCAAATAACAAAATGGTTTCTGTGAATATATGCTGCCAAAAAACAAAATGGTTTCTGTGCATATACTGCCAAATAACAATTTATGCTGCCAAATAACAACATTGTTTCTGTTCATATACTGCCAAATAACAATATGGTTCCTGTGAATATATATGCTGCCAAATAACAAAATGGTTTCTGTGAATATATATGCTGCCAAATAACAAAATGGTTTCTGTGCATATATGCTGCCAAATAAAAACATGGTTTCTGTGCATATATACATACAAGCATATCTTAAAGTAGCCATAAAGTGCTTTAAGAACCTTGTATTCTGGAAGTGTAAGCTATGAGCATGCACACTGAAATAAAGAAATGGCAAAATGGCATATATTGCAAATCATCCTGACACATGAATAATATTTAAAATGTAAAATTATAAATTATTTTGTTCAGCTCTCACATTGACATTTTGTTTCTCCACATTAAAATGCATAGCTGGAGGCGAAAGAAAAATGCCGTTTTTTTTTTTTATTTCTCATTTGTATTGTAGTACACAAACAATAATACGGTGGTTCCCGTTTAGTCGAAAGAGACAGTAATTTAGAGAAATTTGATGTCAAAGTTAGCAGATTCTCACTGTCCAGAAACGTAATGCGTGAAAGCTCATGAACGTACAGGTCACTGTGTGACATCATTGTGCGGAATGTACTGCCAACGCGAAACAATAACAATGGACTTTCTACGTACTTCTCAACAGAAAGTGAACCTTTTATTAGCTTCACTCTTCCAATGAACATGCAGCTACAAGAGAAAGAAATGGTTGTTAGAAATGTTCACACATTTGTTTAACTCATTTTGGGTAGCAATTCTTGCACTAAAAGTAAATTATGTTTAAAAACTGCCATATTTTGTAAGATTCGCTGCTATTATAGGCCACTATACTTACTGTGCCGTAAGATATGGAGGCCTTGCCACAATTGAAATGCTTACCTTGTGAAATATGTCTACATTTTCGGGTATTTCTACATTTGTTATTGAAATTAATCGTGTTTGCAATTAGTTTCCAGTCAGTGGATGCAATATCAATCGAATCCACAAAATATATATAAAGCTTTGGGTATGTCTCAGTCTTGCTGCCATAAAGTAAGGCTTTCAGAAAGTCACAACTCCACAAAAGCAGACACATAAGCGAAGGGAACACCATGGTAAAAAAAAGCGCATGAGAAGTTTCAAAAGTAAAACAATGCAATTTTTTTACCGTCTCAGTAAATATATACATGCCTACAATTTACATATCGTCCGTATGTGTTAAATGTGCATCACTAACTTAGCTCTGTGCGTAGTGTCGTGTTGTTGGTTTTGCTAAAGATAACTAAGTCACGCAGAGCCTTGTGGAGCAACATGATTTTGTAACATGATTTCTGCATCTATGGGGTAAATCTAAGCTGAAGATAAACAATTGAGTATGAGCATTAAAATAACAAGTCAATGGTGGCTAATGAGTTTAGGCATATATCAATATTAGGGAGACTTTATCTTTAGAGGGCCTCTGCGTAGACTATATATACTGCCTATTCGTTGGTTTGATGACTGGGAATTGTGTAGAAAAATGGAATTTCAGTTTTCAGAAAATGTTTTTGCAACCTCCTACTTCACAATTTATTTTGATATTAACAGTATGACAGAGTGTCGTATTAGTGTAGTGTTAGTGCTCAAGTGAATAGCTTGATCGAACGTTTTCCTCAACCGACTCCGCACAATGACGTCACAGGGTGACCTGCAGTCATGTGAGCACTTTGCAAAAAAAGCAAATTCCTTGTCCAAAAGTGTTTGGTTTGATCAAGTTTTACCGAGTCCCATAAGAAAATAATACAATGTGCCATACATCAATGGAAAAGTACAAGTGTAAAGATTCTATGTAACATAGATTTGAACGGATTAGAGGATGTCGAAATAATCACCATCTATGCATTTTAAGCTTCCTTAAAACGTCTCAGAATTAGTTTTAATACGGAAGGCATTCTGCCATTCTGAAAGATTAACTGTAAAGATATGGGGCTTGTCAAAAATGAATCCATAAGAAATTTCACAGCTTGAAGTTTCTTCATAATCCTGTGATATTTATTTTGAGCATAATTCTAATTTTTTGTCAGGCAATTAATACGAGAAATGAAGAAAAAAAATGACATGTTAGCTATTACCAGCAACAGATAATGCAAATACAAAGATATGAAATCATCCAAATGACTACTTGGTAGGTTTGTCCTTCTTTATATAAAATCATAAATATATCAAAAAGATTTAAAACAACACAGTGACACTTGAAGAAAAGTGGATCTTTCTTTTTTTTTACATTGTAACAAATATTGACAATTCCAAATTTAGGACTTCTTTGCAACCCTGTCATCCCAGATTAACACAGATTTTACCATCATTTCATTTGCATACAATATTCGGGACAAAGTTTGTTATATTCTTGAAAACTCAGAGACTCAGGGTCCTATGTCCAGCACCAGTTTCGGGAACAAAAATCTTGAAACAAAAATGAAATACATAGAGTTACAGTTTGTATAGGAAAATTTACCAAGCTATGATTTTATTTTATTTTTTTTTTTAATTTGAATTCAGCAACAAATTGCATGATCTGCACATCATCTTAAAGGTATGCTGTATTGGCCCCAAATATGCTAGATATTCAAATATGGTCATCTTAGGTCAAAATTCTGAAACTGTTTTTATTGCAACCTTCGAGAAAATTTGCCTCACTGGGACATTTGACAGTCATCTTGTGTGTTCCTTAAAAATGTCTGAGGACAAGTTTGAGAGTAAAGACCTCCAGGAAAAATCTTCTAGAAATTATAGCATGCTATAAATTGGGGCCTATATACTGACCACCTTTAAGTTGTATCTAGGCATTACCATGGTAGTTTAGTCATATGAAATAAATAACAGTGTTGTTAAACCCTATAGGCTGCCAGTTAGATGTATGTATACCGTGGCAGAGATGCATAAATCTAGCCGGTTGGCGGCACACAGCGGTCAAAGTACGTCGTATCATCCACTAGACATGCTAGAAATAGTGAGATTATACTCAGCAGGATAAAAACAGGTACGTCTGTTAATATGTAAAGCAGTGATGAATTGCTCACAGCTCAAATCCTGACTTCAGAGTTTGAAGTTTGGACTGTAAGATTGAATCGATCCTCCTCTTCTCTGGGGCATAAATTTATTAAAGCATCAACGCTAAGTTACGTTACATATACACTGATAACGTGAGAACAGGCACATTTATGGTGATGTAGGGTGGAATTGTTTAAGTATAAAGATGATAACAGCCAGTATAATATACATACTCTATACTGCTGTAGCTGCATAAGGTAGTCATTTTGATATAGCAACAAAGAACTCACAAAATTGTGACTTTTTGCGTTCAAAATACACTGTCGTGTTGTGACAGTCATATACAATAGTAAATTTTAGAGTTTTATAATTTATAAAAAAAATGATTTAATTCTTGTGTCCTAAATTAGACAAGAAAAACAGATAAAGCTGTACTTTTCCCTCTTAATTCTGATCTTTATATTAAAGTTCTATTTCGGGCGAGATATATTCATAACAGTAAAGGAGATCCTCTTTTTTTGGTTATAAACATAAACAAAGCTTTGCACTATGTACTTTATAATAAATAATTTGTCTAGAAATCCGATTAGTTCATTAAAAATGAATCTTTTGAAAGTTGTGATATTTTTTCGCAGTGCGAAAATGTTACCAAGATTTATAGATTAAGCTAGGTAGATGCAATGTTAATCCCCAAACCAGTAAGTTTTGGGGGAATTACCGTGTGTCTTTGATCAAATCATTTGGAAGTTGGTCAGAATTAACCAACAGGAAAGTCCCTTAAGGAAACTTTGAGCAAAATTGTGTTTTGCTAACATTTCGACCGATAAATCTAATTAATTCATGTAAAGGCGATTAAGCCAAAACTGGAAACAGAAAAGAGAGGGGGCGGGGAGAGAAATTATTAATAGTTCTATAGGCATTATACTGCTTTAATATGGCTTTTCTTTGGGGTTAGAATGTAGTAATAATACAGAGAAGGAATTCACAATAACTTTGTATTGTGTACAATTTACAGTGGTTAATGCTAAAATTTCCCAAGATAAGTAATAATAAAGCACACCTCTAAAGTAAATGATTAAGAAATTGATCAAGGCATAACAACAACGTTTTCTGAGTTTTTGTTTTTAAAAAGTAAAATTGCTTCATAATATTTTACAAAATTGTCATAGATTGTAAATTGTCCAAAATGTATTTACTGAATTTAGTATAGATGATACTGCTTGGTATTTTGTGACCCTCATCTCAAAAACAAATCAGAACTTTAAAGCTAACTGCCAGATGCAAAATTTACCGAATTCTTTATCGTAACTGAGCTTTTGAACGATGCAACAATACCGTATATACATATATATATATATATGTTGAGACTAGTGGAACACTAGTAGTTGTTACTCAGATTTTCACGTGTTGAGCGATCATCAGACAACATCAGACCAGCTGTCTGATGATTGCTCAACGCATGAAACTCTGAGTTACAACTACTAGTGTTCCACTAGTGTAATATCAATGAATATGCATAAGATACACATGTGCAAACATTGCACTTCATTGTAGAATCTGCACCTGTTTGTTATTGAGCTGTGCATTTGCATATATAGTTAAAGCATTATTTAAACAAAGAAACATAGCAACTAGTCTCAACTAATTCTCACCTATACTGTATACATATTGCTTTAAGGTGAGAACGTAGTGTGCGGAATAGTGTAAAGCGTCAAGAGTAAAGTTAATGGATAATGAAACTAATGGAGTGTAACAGAGAGAAGGACTCCATCTCAAACGCC
>KN883728.1:31026-41727 GCA_000934455.1 Apostichopus parvimensis
GGTACTGGTGAGGTACTGGTGGAGGTACTGGTGAGGTACTGGTTCTGGTACTGGTGAGGTACTGGTGGGGGTACTGGTGAGGTACTGGTGGAGGGACTGGTATTGGTACTGGTTCTGGTACTGGTGAGGTACTGGTGGAGGTACTGGTGAGGATGCTGGAGTGGACTAGTGCAAGCACAGTTGTTAGCCATCCCTTGTTGCTCCTGAAGTCCAAGAAGCCCTCTATTCATGATCTATAGGGACATGTTGTTAAATTCATATTGCATCATCAACATGAATATTCATTAGGGGTTGTGGGAGAGTGGTTGTGGAGGTGGTATTGACAATTAGGGACATTCTGTTCACCAGCCTGGATTCAAACACTTTCACTTCTCTGGATACCTTTTCTGTCCCATTGATAAATTTACAAATAACTGCCTGCAGTGCCTTGTAACATTTCAGTCTTCAGCCATTCCACTGAAAGAGTGGTTAATATAATCTATACATGCTCTTACTCACACAGTAAAGTAATTGTGTATGGAATAAATGTTCTCTTGCTACATGTTGTATTAGATAACTAAAACAAACTAGCATACTTATAGTATGTTCTTAGTAGCTAATATGTTGGTATAATAGCTAGACTTTTTGGTTGGGAGAGGGGGAGGGGGAAGGGGGGGTGAGTGGAGAAGGTGTGCAGAGGGGATAAGATACTCCACTGGATGTTGGATGAGAATTTCTCATAAACCAGTTTATGTTTCTTACTACCTTGCAAATTTGAGTCAAACGCTTTTAGGATTTTATTGCTATTGAATACTCGAAGTGACTTATAACCGTAACAGTGTATGAATAAACCATACAGTCATATGTGTATACTCAGTATGTATCAGTGTATGAATGAACCTAACAAAACAGTATAATCTGACATAGGATCCTGAATCAAAACAACAGAATGGTGCTTGCTGCAACAAGTCACCACCTAGACCTTATAGTTCAAATGTGTGTACTCAGTATGTAACAGCTAGTGTATGAATGATCATTACAAAACAGTATAATCTGACATAGGATTCTGCATAAAAACAACAGAATGGTGCTTGCTGCAACAAGTCACCACCTAGACATTATAGTTCAAATGTGTGTACTCAGTATGTAACAGCTAGTGTATGATTGAACCTTACAAAACAGCATACTAGTCTGAATTAACACATACACTAATATACACATATATACTAAGGTTTCCAAGTACTTGAAATTTAGCGAAATATATTTACTCTGGCTAAATGCAAACAGTACGTATTGATAACCACTGTTCGTGGACTTCAAAGAAACGGCCATGCACTTTTGTGTTTGGGGAAATATCATGGACTGAGCTCGAATTCCAGATGTTTAGCATATGTTTATTTTATTTTGGTTTATTTTGTTTTGTTTATTTCTGCCATTAAATCACATTGATGTACATATGTTAATACATAGTTAATTAAAGCAATTAGGCAGTAGGACCAGAAGTAAGATTTCTTTCCCAGTCTGGTCCCTTACAAAGTAAAACAAGAAAACTACATTTTATAAAGAGAAAAGAAAATGATAAAGGTGAATACCTTGCAAAGTAACCAAAACGGCTGTAGGAACATTATAAACAGCACTCAAAGTTTTCAATTTTCTTAGACTTTATTCATATAAAGACTAAATTTACACCTAGAGTCATCCTTTAAATGTATAGTTTTGTCTTTTTGGATAATTAAGCATTGATTGTTTTATGAGCAGTTAGTGATTTGATGTAAAGGTTAATTGTGTACTCGTAATTTAAGTACTGTGTGGGTGGATTGTAAGATCATGATAAACATGAACTTGTTGTGATTGTCAATATATATCTTCCACTAGGTAACCACTGTACATGTAGACTACATTGATTTATCTTCAATCTTAAACTTTTAGTGCATTATATAGAAATACTCTATAGAGCTCTGAGTCTCTAGAGATGATATAATTATCTGTTCATGCATCTGGTGAAGGTCAAGGGTCATCGGATTAGCCAAAGTGTTAGCATGCTAAAATTGTTGCACTGATCAAAAATATGACTTTATTTCGATTTTAGAAAATTTCTCATTTATTCGAAATACGATATATAATTTGGTTAAGTAGTTTAGGAAACCAATAACAGAAACCCTATCCACATGATGATCATGGATGAACATGGACTTTAATTGACAAGCCTTCTCTCTTTGATCAGTTTTGATAGAATAATAATAAGTTAGATGTGTTAATATTGTGGCTCCCATTCTTGTTTCCAGCTTTGCTACTTATTGTCCCCACCTGTATGGAATGCCCCTCCACCTCCCCCTCTCTCTTCCTCTTTTCATCACCTCCTTTCTCCCTCTCTCCACCCCCTGCCTCCTCTCTCCCCTCTCTCTCCCTGCCCTGACAAATAACAAAGATGGTAGCTAGTGATTGACACCAAGGAGGGCTTAGGAATCTCAGTTAGTTGAGTGCAGGATTTATAAATTTCTGATTGCAAGGGAATACAATGTGCAGTCCCATTTTACAACTGTAATATATGCCTCTCTCTTTATCTGGGCATATATGGTAGTGTTGTGTTTCTTGGCAGAATGTTCATCGCTTAATAGGATATGTTTGTTTAATCAGCTGGGCTGATGTCCAAACTTACAGCCAAGGTTTGGGGCAGCAAAGAAGCGTAAGTTTGGCATTACCTACAGCAGTGGGTTGAACATGGAAATCTGAGGGAAAAGAAACTCCTTCAACCTCTTATCATAGTTCAGTGTTCTTTGACAACTTTATAATATTAAGGGCTAGACTAATCTAGAGGCCAAGATATGTAAGTGCTCACTGAGATTGTAGGATAGTCATGCTGTTTGTTTCTGTCATCAAAACACCGCGTAACGCCGATAATATAAGAACAGCCTATGAAACTTAGGTAATAAACATCGCTGCAGAGTCATTTGTAACCATGTGAGCTGATTTAAGTATACATTCATTAATGTACGATTCATACCGTACATGTCAGTTGTGTTTACTCTGTCGTTTATTTATTGTGTAACACTTGAGGTTTCAGATAAAAGGATTGAGATTGTAAAGGAATGGGAGGAAAAAGAACATCGTTGACAGAAATTGTCATAACATTAGCATTGATAAATAGAAAAATTAAAATGGTTGGTACTATAACAAAATATGTAGCCTAAATAATACTATCAATCATGTGCAAACCTAATTAATAAGCATGTTGCCACACTTTACTTTTCAAAACAATTTAATTATGTATGCTGCCCTCATTAACTGTATACTTGTTGCAGATGGTAAATGCTGCCCTCATTTTAATTGTTATTTTTTCCAGACAATGGACAGTTGTAATATGTTTGTCATTTGGAGATGATGGTTCATTTGAAAAAAGGGGGGGGGCAAGGGGGGGCAAGGGGGGGAGGGAGAGTGAATAAGTGGAGCAATGAATGACAGTGAGATGGGGCTGGGAAAGGATAAAAAACATCTTGGATCAGCAGATTCGGCATAGAGGGTAAAATGCATAAAGTATAAAGTTATGACATTTGATAGAACCTCTTTATAAGGATATTTGCACTGTGGTTTTTAAGAATCCAAGGCATTGAGTCAGACAGGGATATGTCTAATGGGGATTCATTGTGCATCTCAAGCTATATACAAATAACCAGCAATGTAATGGGCATTATTGTGTATGAGAGATGTAGGAGGTTTCTTAAGTACTAGCTACTCGTTAAACTTAAAAAAAAAAAAAAACTTTTCCTTTCAATCAATAAAGTTCATTGTGTTGAAAAGTCAGCTTTCACAAGACACTAATATAAACAAACAGTTAAAAATTATATCTGGAGTTATTTTTATTATTTGTGTGTATGAAGTGATCATACAGTAATTATGCAAAGCAGCTTTGAGGTGGAAATGAAAGCAAAACTGAATTCATGAATATTCATGCGTATATATAGACATATAAATATATAAACAAACCTGTAACTATTTACACTTTTAATGATGTATATATTTCTCTTTCTTTTCAGGTAAGTGTGACGATAAACAGACCTAACTTGCAGTGACTGGTGGGGTAAGCTTGAGTTAAGATATATATATATATAAATATATATATATATTGTATCTTTTAGTCTAATCAGTACCATTCTTTCAGTGTTTTGATCTCTGAAATTGCAAAAAAAAACAAACAAAAAAAACCAATAAACCAATCCTGTAAATTTGATCATATATTCATTGTTTCCGGTCCATCTCTTCGGTCCCATTTTGGAATACGACAAATGAATCAGCATGCATTAGTAATTAATTACTCTTTTGTTTTAGTCGCTGGTCTGTAAGTGAATCTAGCCATGGGTGCGTTCAGTAGAGTCTCCACCTTACAGTACATTTTAAGGGTCATACTAAATCCTTGAAGTTAATCCCTTCTATTTCAATCCACATCCTCTTTGCACTGGGGACATCTTCTTTAGAAATGCCCTGTAAACTGGATAAAACTGTCTTTAGCTTCCATTTTAAGGGGATGCATGGCTTTTTACTGACAATTTTGTTTCCATTGTTATTCTTGTGTTAGTGTTACCCATTTTGTATCCTGTTAACAAAAAAATGCATGTTCTGGTTGTGAGTTTTGGGGCAAATTTACTCCAATCTACCAAACTGTATAAATTCAAAGAAATATTGTAGTAGTCTATTTTCCTAACTGTATTAATATTCAGTATTGTCAAAAAAAGAAAAAAATTCCCAAACTTTCTTGGTTTATTATAATATCTTTAAACTTGCAGTTGAAACGAAAAAATAATCAGAATAGCAGGTCTAGTTCTTCCTAAAGCAGCTTCATTTGTTTTGAACTTATAACAGTGAGCTCTTCATGGCATATGGTTTATATTTAGTTTTTATTTTCAACAGTCAAAATTACAACGAATTATCCTAAATTTGGTCATTTTACCCTATCGACTGTACTCCTACTCAGGTCGTAGGTCAACATTTGTCAAACTGTTTATATTTAAAGTTCGTCCTTCATTCGATTCAGTCGAAAGCAAAACGAAGAGGTGCTTCTAATCCCAGCAGGAAAGAAAGCTTGTTAAGTTAATTGCTGTAAAACATTGAACCAATTAATTCATTGCTTCCTCATCTTAATTGGCAGTATGAAGAAATAGAAGTAGGGAAACTTGTAACAAACTCGATTTGAGGACATCCTGTCACAAGATCAACTGAGCCGTTTATAGGTGAACGCGGCTATAGTGATCATTTTAAAGTTGCACAGCCTTGCAGCTAGTGTACTAGCATGCCAGAACTACGGACACGACTAAATCATTCGTTTAGTCGTTTAGAAATTATTGGATGCATTCGAAAGAGACTCTTAACTCTTCCTTACATATCAAAGAACGATTCAAATGAATTTTAATATCCAGTGGAATCTTTTTGTGTCAATTTGATAATAACTGGAATTTTATGATATGGATCTATTTTGAACGTGTTGTTCCCATGTGTAGTTGGAATTCTTTGAAAGAATAAGTTCTTTGTGATAATTAACTCAATTCTGTGAACATGAAGGGATGTTTGACCAGCTACTCAAGTGTTATTTTATGTTTTAACTGCTTGGGGAAGTGGCTGGGCTTGCACAACATATTAACAGTAGTTTTTTAGGCTGTAGTTTATATGTATGATACAGTCAAAGACATTCAATTCTAGTTGATATATCACTGACATGGTTTTGTTTCCTTGTATGCCTACTGTTTGTTCTGTGATACTCTGTGGATTATTTTCATTGCTATTAGAACATCGTTGATATCGCTGTAAATGTAAACAAGGGTTTGTTAATTAATACTGCAAAGCAAATAATGTTGCCCAACTGCAAATGGTTTTAACTGCAGTGGCTGTGTTGATTAGCTCTGTATAATACTCACTTTCAGTAAAAAAAACATTTGGCGTTTAAATAGTGCAAGATACTCTGAAATTATTTATTGTATTGAAAGCTCAAGTTTGCAAGAGGACATGATCTTTAGTATGACCAAATTGTATTTCTTGTGTTTATCCGACCGAGTTCGGATAGGTGCTATCGTCCGTCCGTGGTGCTCGCAGACGCACGTGGGATCCAGCTCTTGAAATAATTTATACGAGACATCTTGTTGTTACCATAATTTTTGGGTTTATAAAAAACAAAACAAAAAATGCTTAAGGAGAATCCGAACAAACTTAAGCAGCGAATGTCGGTGGGAGGAAGCAGGATTGCTACTCATTGATTGATATGTAATTTGGATCTTAGAGTTTTGCCAAGCTGTCAGTGTATACTTTACAGTGGTAATAAGGTAAAATATTTCTATAACTTCTGTAACCCTGTATGTCATGTGATACAACTCCATGTTACATGGGTATCGTACATTACACTTACGTTAAGGAATGCACTGGCTTAAAAAATGGAAAAGTAGGCAGTATTTTTTTCTCCTACTTTCATCTCTGTTGAAATCAACAAATTATTTGCTGCCTGTAGGATGCTGTAGTTTTATTGTCACTCATACACAGTGTATTCATGCACATGCTGCATATACCTTGTATGATACACAATGTGAAACAAAGCTGAAAACAGTTATTTTCAAATTTTAATTGCAAAATATAGGCCTGAAATATGTTTGATTTGTAAGAGGTTAAATGTCAAATAGTATTGGGTATAAAGTTAGTGCTATTGCTAGAAACAGCAATTACCTTTATTAGGAAAGTTTGCAGATCTGTGACCATTATTTGATTTTTCTAGTTATGTTTGGGGCAATATACTGCACGTATACCACGATACACTATATTGTACAGTGAAATTCCTCAGTTGTCATGGAAACCTAGTTCCGTCTATTTTTGCGGAACTTTTGCAGCAATCAGAAGATGTCAAAGATGTGATAGTACATACTGAAGTGTCCGACATAATTTGAAAATTTCTTTCAGCTTTCATAAGAAACTCTTGAATTAGCAGAAATTATTTTCACAATTTTTTTCCCCACATGGATATACATTCCTCAGTTCTTATTTACACAGCTGGTCACTTCACTAAAAAATAATTTATAGCATTTTGCTCCAGTCAGTTTTGATGTTGATGCTGCTGTTGTTGTTGACAAGTACATGTTAATGATCGAGGCAGTGTTTCTTAAAGCGATATTTTGTGCGTTATGAATTAAAGCAATCCGCAGGTTATAACTCAAGATTCCATTTCCATCGGACAACTCATTCTTAAATAGGTATATCGTTCTATAAAGATTGGTAGAATCGTTAAGTTGTTTTAGGTCGTTTTACTTGAACAAAGTCCCGTCCAGGCATATTCAGATAATCCAACAATCCTGTCATTACAATTCCCTCCTACAAGGATAGTAATCGTCACTAGTTTAGTTTCAGATTCATGATATTGAATGAGAAGACTTGTTTGTCGACATTGATGGAGATGATAGTCCTGGACGACGGTGTAATATCCATTTTCCAGTCACTGGTTTTATATTCTTGCTATCTGACAGTATGAAGTCATTAATTTGATAGGTTGACATTGGCCAGAAGACGATAATTTCCAGTCGGTAGTATCCAGCTTTGTCGATTATCATCCACTTGTTGTATTCATGAGTTGACCCTATGACGGTAGTCTGAATTTCTGAATCCATAATACCTGGCAATTTGACAATTAAGGTCCATTTTCACTGCCTTCATCAGTTGATGGCAGGGGTGGGGAAAGGGATGGAATGGGGGGGGATGTGGCAGCAGTCAGAATATTATAATCCCTTCAGTCAGCTAGTTAGCTCGTTCATGGTTCATGGTTCATGTCGATCCGGCCGTTAGTTCCTGGAAAATTCATGATTATTTTGTTTCAGGAATTTGGTTTTTAAGTATTATACTAGCGACATTTTTCAAAGTTTAAAGTTCCTTTTTCTAATGCTGCTTAAACTCTTTGCCCAGGACAGATCAGCTTTCGTCTGTTTTAATATATCCTCATCTTGAATTCAATGTGTTGCTTTATGGTCTCGGATTGTTCCGGCATCTTTTTTTTTTTTCCTCTGAATTTTATTGAATTGAGATGTTGGAGGTCGATGATAATGGAAGAGACGGTTTTGAGGAGTGTTTCTTAAACGATGGGAGCATCTCCTCAGAATCACAGCTGTATCCCTCTTCATCCCACTCTATCCTCTCATCCCAATCTTGTTTAGCTCTTTGCTTTTTACTTGAAGTTTATTAATATTTTCTCACAATTTAGTTCAAAGAAACCAAAAGGAATAGATGTGCCAAACTTGTCATAGAAAATGAAAGAAGGAAACCAAGAGGAATAAATGATAAAAGAAAAGATGAAAAAGACAAGGATGGATAAAAGAATTATTAACGAGCTAAAAGCAAATAGGAAGGATAAAACAATCCTTAGTCTTTATTAGTTTCAGTTAAAACAATAAAATGAAATGTTAATTTGTAAAGGAAGAGCTCATGATTAATCGACAAGTTTTCAAATAGTATTCATGTTTCTCAGTCTATGATATAACATGTTTTTAATTTTTCGCTCGTGAATTCCATACTCACAGGTGTGCTAGGTGATAGGATGCATGCTCCGTTGTGACTCTGATTGTCTTCATGTCTATTCCCGGGTATTAATTATTTTATGAATTAACTTGTGTTGATGGAAATCACTTGTCAATTAATTTCCAAAGTTATTTTGCTTACAAGTAGTATAATAACAAAAGTATAACTGCAGAAAATGGATTGTAATGTAGTGTAGAATTGGTGGATTTGTATGTAGCCATGTATGAAATTAATGTGCATTAATTACATAAATGAAGATGCCCCCCCACCCTATCACCACTCCTCCTTCCTTCTCATTCCCATCCCCCTATCCCCTTCCCCAACCCTGTCAGCCTATATCTTTTGTTTTTCTCAATCTCCAAACAAGAAAAAAAGACAAAAAGGCTTTGATTCCAAATATCTAATTACCTTTTATTTTGTCACTGTAAATCTCCTAATGGTTATAACTGTCCCTCTTTGCCAGAAGTCACTCATTGATATTTTTGCATTCTTTATAGAATCCTGATCATTTCAATCCTGATCATATATGCTCCATCCCTACAAGCTAGTACTCATCAATTTATAGTCATACTGTAGTTACAGCTGTGCTGTATTATTCCAATCTATTTCAAGATTTACTGTATCATTTAGTTTCCATTTCAATTCCATCAAGATGAAGGCCTGAATCCACAACCACTGCCACAGATATAAAGTAGCACAGGCCTATTAGAAATTGTTTGACGGGTAGAAATAGGAGAACTTGGATGCATATTTTCTACAATAGAAAGTATGTTATATGTTTTCTGTATGGGGCTGTTTGATTCTGCACATATATGGATTCGTAATGCCTTAAGCTAGCCTGCTTACTGTATGGTGTACATCAGATATCAAGTGTGCAAGTAGCCTAGGCTATATATGCTAATATTATATGAAATGAGTGCCATGACCTGAAAATGACTGGACCGAGTGAGGCCCCTCCATTTGTCAGGGTGGGAGGGAGAGGAAGCGGGGCCGAGTGAGGCCCCCCTCCATTTTTCAGGGTGGGAGGGGAAGAGGAAGGGGGCAGAGTGAGGCCCCCTCCATTTGTAGGTGTGGGAGGGGAGAGGAAGCAGAAGATGCAAAGCTCTGAAGGGAATATTGTTAGTCAGTGACTGTAGGATATGAGTAAACTAGAAATGAATCTACAGTACATAGATAAATGTCTATTACTTTGTAAGCTGAAACAAATGAAGATTTCAAATTGCAGCAGTGGATGGGGTGGGGGGTGGGGTGTAGGAAAGGGGACTTGTGGAAGTGTTGATGGTTCAGGTGGACCGTACTGTTTATATTGACGTAAAATTCAGAGTTAGTTGATACAAAGTAACAAATGCATTAATGTGATTATACTTCTGTTATATCTCTCTCTCCTGGATTATATGTTTCTTTCTTTCACCTGGCTTTTCTGATAAATAACCACAAATAAGTTCTCATGTTCATTAAGGGTAATATACAGATGGAGGAAGGAAGGAAAAAGATAACAAGATTTATACTAAAATTAAATCATGAATTTACTGTCTTTATATAGCATTAAATGAAGGATTTAATAATGTTCAATTAACACAGAAGCAAATGAAAATTCTCTTTTTATTTTAAGTTGAGGTAGTATTTTATAAACATGGTCTAAGCAGCAAGTAAGCTGGGGTCACTCAGTAGCTATAGTTCATACTCAGGCTACTGGTTTTACATAGCAACATATCAGTAAGAACAAGTGATATATTTACAATACAAAAACTGCAGGGGTGGGGGAGGGGGTAAGGTGGGGATCGGGATAGGTGTTGTGGAATAAAATCAAAACTTATGGCAAAGTTATGGTAGCTTCAAATTGATATCAACTGTTATCTAGATCTGAATAAAGTTATTTTATTCCAAGTATATAGTTGTGCTTTGATATTTTCATACTGCTTTAACAAAGATCGACTCTTCTGGTCTATTAGATCTAAACATCAGTTTCAATCAAAGAACCCAATCAGTAAAATTATGGAGATCACTTAGGATGAGTAATGAATGCTATAACATCACTGAGATCCAAAAAGCCAAAAAAACAAAATAATAAAAGTGACTGAGCACTACGTAAAACAAAATTGAAATTGCCGTGGGGTGTTTTCAGCTTTTCAGGCTTTATATTCCAGAATAATTTTCTTTCAGTTTCTTAAATTTGCATTTTTTTTT
>KN883728.1:41777-53480 GCA_000934455.1 Apostichopus parvimensis
CAGGCCTATTAGAAATTGTTTGACGGGTAGAAATAGGAGAACTTGGATGCATATTTTCTACAATAGAAAGTATGTTATATGTTTTCTGTATGGGGGCTGTTGAATGTACACATATATGGATTCATAATGCCTTCAGCTAGGCTGCTAACTATATGGTGTACATCAGATCTCAAGTGTGCAAGTACGTAGCCTCTACGCTAATATTATATGATATGAGTGCCATGACCTGAAAATGACTGGGCCGAGTGAGGCCCCTCCATTTGTCAGGGTGGGAGGGAGAGGAAGCAGGGCCCAGTGAGGCCCCCTCCATTTGTCAGCCTAGGGTGGGAGGGGAGAGGAAGCAGGGCCAATGAGGCCCTCTCCATTTGTCAGGGTGGGAGGGGAGAATGAAGATTTCAAATTGCAGAAGTGGATGGGGTGGGGTGGGGTGTAGGAAAGGGGACTTGTGGAAGTGTTGATGGTTCAGGTGGACCGTACTGTTTACATTGACTTAAAATTCGGAGTTAGTTCCAATACAAAATAACAAATGAATTTATGTGATAATACTTCTGTTATATCTCCCTCCTGGATTGTATGTATCCATCTTTCACCTGGCTTTTCTGATAAATAACCACAAATAAGTTCTCATGTTCATTAAGGGTAATGTACAGATGGAAGAAGGAGGGGACAAAAAATAACAAGATTTATAATAAAATTAAATCATGAATTTACTGTCTTTTTATAGCATTAAATGAAGGATTTAATAACAAGCAACACAGAAGCAAATGAAAATTCTCTTTTTATTTTAAGTTGAGGTAGTATTTTATAAACTTGGTCTAAGCTGCAAGTAAGCTGCATGGGATCACTCAGTAGTTATAGGTGATGCTCAGGCTACTGGTTTTACATATAACAACATTTCAGTAAGAACAAGTGTGATATTTACAACACAAAAATTGCAGGGGTGGGGGAGGGGGTGAGGAAGGGGATCGGGATAGGTGTTGTGGAATAAGATCAAGATTAATTGCAAAGGTATGGTACTGTAGCTTCAAATTGATATCAATTGTTATCTAGATCGAGTTAAGTTATTTTATTCCAAGTAGTTGTGCTTTGATATTTTCATACTGCTTTAACAAAGATCGACTCTTCTGGTCTATTAGATCTGAACATCAGTTTTAATCAAAGAACCCAATCAGTAAAATTATGGAGATCACTTAGGATGAGTAATGAATGCTATAACATCACAGAGATCCAAAAAGCCAAAAAAACAAAATAATAAAAGTGACTGAGCACTACTTAAAACAAAATTGAAATTGCCGTGGGGTGTTTTCAGCTTTTCAGGCTTTATATTCCAGAATAATTTTCTTTCAGTTTCTTAAATTTGCATTTTTTTTTAGGAATTAGAGATGACCAGTTTGACTTTTGTCAATGTTTGTGGATTTTTTCTTCTTGAAAAGATTCAGAGATGGAGAAGAGGTTGGTACATTAGGGAGAGGAATACAAACGTGACTTCTGTTCTCTCAAAATGAGTTAAATTGAACCAGGAAAAAAAATAAAAAAATGTTAATGGTGCTCGTAAAAGAAATACGTTGTTTCACCACGATTCACTAGAGTGTTCTGGAAATTGAATATGGATTTATGGCTTATGAAGTTGGCTTTAAATTCACTTTGTGCCATGATTTGTGAATAATTCAGTCGACTTAATTTATTAAAGACTGGGAATTAGTGACGAAAAACCAAGTCTGTTCAGAACATATTTGCTGATAGTCCTGCCTACAGCTGGTTAAGATGACACACTGTCAGTAAATGCTATATGAGCAATATTTAAGCGATTCTTTAGTACTGCAGACTCCTGCATTTTAGCTTCATTATTTTCAAAATGTCAGTGGAGACCTTGAGCGTTCTTTAAGGAATACGGTCGTCATGGTAACAGTTTGGAGCTTTGTGTTTGAACTTCATTCGTTAAAAGACAAATTGGAAGATTGGAAAGAATATAATCAGCAGCTCTTTTCTTCTCGGCCGTCATGGTGAAGGCCGAATAGAAATATTACAGCTGGACCGATTTGAAGTAGATTTAGGTTTATAATTTTGGGGGATAAATTAAGAAAAATAAAGAAGTTGATTTTAAACGACAGTACAAGCTTTTGTCTGTGTGGATTTTGATCGTTGATCTTTTATACTAGTGGCCGTCATAAATTGTTGCTGAAAGGATATACTGTATATTATTGCATGGATTTTATATAAAAATTGTTAGTAGCTTTAAGAAAGATATTTGTATGATTACAGGTAGGTTTTGCTATATGTTTTAGATTAGGCTAGCTCGTAACTAACGCAACTATTAATGGACTTTTTTAATATAGTATAGAAGGATGGAGGGGGGGGGGGGAAGGTAAGTGGGGAAGGCCCTTGTGTGATGTAAATCAAGCACATAAATCCAGCAGATTTTGAGATTGTTATATTTTATGTTATATAAAATTTTGTCAGCACTCAAAAATATTGTGCCTAATTGCACTCATGAACAAATTTCTGTTAAATCAAACTGCACACTTGAAACATTAATTACTGTTATCTAATTGAGCACTAAAACTTTTAATGAAGTATTGTGGCTAATTGAACACTCAAAGAATGAATTAATTGTACTGTTAAATCTAATTGAGCACTCAAAACATAAATGACTGTTATATACAGTATGAATCTAATTTAGCACTTAAAAATTGAATTATTGAAAATCTCGAAACAGGAAGTTGTTCTATATATAATATATAACAGGAAGCTCTATATATATAATATATAATTGAGCCCGTAATAGTTTGAAGAACCGTTAGATATAATACATAATAATAATAATAAAGGCTTATAAGCACAACTACTACAGAAAACTGTGTGCACTGCTGTGCTGGAAAACAACTAAATAAATCTCAAAGTAACGATACAAAAGTTAAACCTGGTCGAGATTCTGGCTGAAATCAGAACCATTGACAAATAATTTTTAATAATGTTTGAATTGCTTCTTAAAAGTAGCAGCATTTTGGACTTCTTTAAGGCTGTCAGGAAGCTTATTCCACAATTTAGGTCCAGCCTTCGCAAACGAGCGATGCCCATACGAGGATTTATCTCGAGGCTCTATCAATAACGTATTTCTGCTACGGTCAGAGGTTACCAACATATCATTGATATATTTAGGACCCAGTCCTGTAACAGACTTAAACACAATCAATATTATTTTAAAGTACACCCTCTCCTTGATTTTAAGCCAATGAAGATCATGGAATGGATCAGTCACATGATCATATCTACTTCTACCATATATGATTCTTGCAGCAAAATTTTGAACAGATGTAAGTAGTGTGTTCATTTATAAGGCAATTTTTAATTATACGGTAAAGATTTGGTAACAATACTGATCATGGCACCTCATTATACTGTTTTATGGGATAAAAGTTGCTTGTCATGCATGTACTTCCCTATTTGGTCATATCCAGTCATTTTAATAACACGTACAAAAACTTGATCCATAATTTACATTCATGACTTAATTATGCACAACTTTTGCAACAATCACTGTTAGGTTTTTTCTTGCTTTGTGTGTATGTCTATTGTTCTCACGTACAACAATGGCATTAATTATTGTACAGTATCTTTATTAATTATTCTTTAGTATTGTCGACATGGCATGTACCCATGGCGATCTTTTCACAATAGACTGATTTATGTGGCGGCCTATTATTCACAGCTATATAGCTATAATAACTGACACAGCTGCCCTAGTAACCTGGCAGGCTTTGTAAATATGAATAGACTTTTTTCAATGAAGTAGTTTGTGATCGAAGCTATATCATACAGTGCTGGACTGATATGTTTATTATGTGATGCTGCTGCTGCAGCAATTAATATGTCCCAGTCAAGCGATCATATAACAACATTCCATTTTGAATGGCTGGTTACATCGATCCTATGGTGAAAGCCAAATCTTTGTTGGCCGGCATATATACACATTCAGTAAGATCGACATTAGGTTTGCTTGCCTGGTGATAAACTAGATAGTCACACCAACAGCTGCATGGTGTGTAAACTCAAAATATGGTGAAAAGGTTGATATATGACCACTGTAATGGATACTCAGGTATGTATTGGTTCAAAGCAGTATAGATTTGTAAGCTGTATGTTCAGGCAGTCATCCAAGCAAACATGGTTGAAGTAGGCCTAGCCTATACCAGTCGAGAAATTATTGTATTCACTGAAAAAAAATACTGAATGTGCTTTTGAAAGCTCATAAACATATATACAAAGTTTAGAGTGGGATTTTATGAACCTTTGTCGTTGTGTCATTTTCAGTCTGCAGTCTGAACTTTGGATCAAGTATAAAGTGGGTTAAACATTTCATCACAATCGACAATTTCCTTTTCATTTGCCGGTTTATACATTCGGTGCGAATAAAGCTGCTTTTGTGGATAACATTTTCTTCGCCTTGGGAATATACTTTGCTTCCTCGATCTTATTGCCATCCGACAAATTCGACACGTTTAAGTCTGGATGTTCGTACTCGAGACTTTTATAGATTCGGGGAACGAGATACTTTAACAATTCCTGGACAATAAATTGGATATCAATCTTAACCCCCCCTCGAGGATTAATCTGTGAATTGCCAGGGATTTTTGATATTGCACTATGATGTACAGTTCAGCTGGGAGATCTGTAGGGGATCGGAGCGGGTGTCGCCTGCACCGTCGAAGAGGATCGTACTGGTAGGTAGAAAATATATTTACAACATTGTCAGGAATTATAAATCTATATACTGTGAGAAGCATGAGTGGAATATACCTTGTCACCCAGCTGTTGCGAAATGTTGGGAAAACTTGCTGCACCTTGAATGATATAAGATTCGTGTTCTAGTTCTTGTTCATGGAACTAAAATATTGTTTGGCAAACTTTCCTACTTTATAGGGGATTATATAGTGATCAAAACTTGCTAGATATGCTAAAACGGCCGCAAAAAACAATTTTTTTATAATCCATCATTTTTTACACATTATTTTCTCTGAATAAGGTTTTAAATACCTAGCATTGATAAGCACGGTTTTGCAAAATGTTTGATGATAGACAATCTTTGCATTCACAAAATTTTGTCAAGTTGTTTTTTGATGGAGGCAAAAACTGCATGAGCCAGGCAGACATGTGCTTAGAGTTTGCTAAGACACTTTAACATCCACTTTAAATCTGCAGAATAATTAGTATGCTGATTAATTTAAGTGTCAGCGAATATGATTTCCTTTAATAACATCAGTTTATATTTACTTATAAGCAAGTAAAGCGTTTTATTGCATTACATCAGTTTCGCTGACCGGCCAAATAATGCCACAAATTGTATGTTTCAATGCTCCATATCAACTCTGACTATAAGAAGCTTGGTTTCATAATTATTAATAATCAGCAGTTATTTTACAATGCTTAATCGACCACAAATGTGGGAGAAACCTGCAAGAGCTTATGGATTACAACTTACACGTTGGGTGGCTTCCAATTCAACATTTTAAGCTCAATTTGGAATCTTTTTAATTTAGAAAGTCATTTTAGACGGGAAAACTGTACATTGCTCCTGGATGAAAAACCCACCTTACTATGACCCCGCCAGATATCAAACCCGGAACCTTCCGATTGCTAAGCCTCATTGCTTCAAATGCCACCGCCTTCATCCACTTGGCCACGGTTTTATCATGCAGCCAGCATTGATAGATTATACATGAACTCTCTCCAAGGGTTAACCTTAAATGTCGTTAGATATCGGACATTTTATCTGTACACAAATGGGACAGAACCTCCAGAAACATTTCCTATTCAGCAAATTGCAAAAAAAAGGGGTTTGAAAGAAGGCAGCCGTTAATTTAAACACAAATGTCTTAAAGAGAAGTAACTTAACTCAAAGTCCATCTTTTACCTTAAATGATCTATACTGTAGATTGAGTGGTTGTGATCTCCTTGAACTTTTCCCATGTTAATTAGTATCAACTTTGCAGATTTTCCAAGCCACTATTAATTCTGAATATAATTGTAATAAATTGCTTTTAACTATTTTCAGGTTTTAGGTTTCCACTTAAATAGAGAATCCAGTGTCCAAAACACATAGAAGTCAGTTTGGAAGCATATATAAGGCATTCCATCTAACCTAGAACATCTTTCAATGGCCGTGAAGGGTTAAGGTGGAACCAGGGGAGGGTGGAGGGGGGGTGGGATTGGGTTGGGTTGGGAGAGAAGCAGTATCTGGTAGCTATGCATAATGTTTGCATGGTACATACAGAATTGAAGTGAATGTTATCATTCAATAAAATCCACATCACATAGAGTACTGTACCACTCTGTAAATTTGATTTGATTATATTACATATTGATTTTGTTGGCCTAAAGTCCGTCCAGTCCTATATTCTGATGTCGCTTTCCTTACACATAGACTGATCTAGTACGTACTCTACACGTACAATGTACCATATAAGACAGTGACACACACAGTCACGCATACTATTGAGGCTGTGCATGCAATCACAAGGAATTGAACATCCTCTAGCAACTATAGCATCGTTAAATCGGTTTAATAGAAATCTTTATATTTCATAATTCATGTGTGCAGCAGCAGCTTCAGGAAAGGTGATCGTGCAGCACATTATGTACTAAATATGCTTTGCATGATGCAAGCTGATATAGAAATATATATAGAGATATATAGCCAGCATTGATCATAATAATTCTACAGTACTTTGGGGAACTGTTAGTTAAAGGTGCCCTGCTGTAATAACTTTATTGAAAAATAATTTTTTGTTATGAATTAATATTGAAAAAATAAATAATGCAAAATACTTTTCAGATAAAATATAGTTTTATTCAAAAGGAAAATGTTTCCCACTTAATTTTCTTGCACTATTTGGTGTGTAATATGTACTACCAAGCCTAAACTAATTTGCATATAAGAAACAGGGCTGAAGAAGATCATCAAGCAAATTCTTTAAAGGAATTGTCTGGTGGAAGATTTTGATACATTATTCTCATAGTTCTTATATTTCTTATTCTAACCATGTGAAAATTGTCCCCATTTGACGTTTTCTTCTTTTAGAAATCTTGTTTTCAAATTCACCAGTTTCCCACCAAAAGCACTGTATGGTTTGAATGCATCAATTTGGTGAATGACGTATTGCTGGCAAATAGGCAAAACGTGTGACTTGAAGTTAGCACTCCCACTTTCGCAACAAACACTCTAGCATGTACACCCGCCACAGGTGATTGCCTATTATATATTTCTTGCACATTGTGAGACCTACCATGGATACAGCCTACCATGCCCAGTTGGTACGTATATAGCGTTGCACATAATATACTCTCACACTCAAACCACAGTTCGTAAACCGTTCTTCGAAATCGCTGAAATAAATTTCACGGATTAACTTTACAGTGAAAGGAAGCTTGAAAAGTATTTGGAACATTGAAAGGTGAAACTTGGCGGAATAGATGTCTGAGCAGACTGTAGTACCCAGAAGCTTAGGCTTTGTAGAACTGTCCGATTGTAAACTTTACAGTAGCCTACATGCGAACATTCTTCGCATTGGAGCTGGACAGCGCAATGTAAACAACGAAGAGTCTGCTGTTCAAACTTATCTTGTGTTACACAGAGACACTACATATATGACGGCTTAACAATTTTTTACTACATAGCTAATTTATATGAAATTCTACCGAAAATTAAGGTAGAAATGAATCTGTATTCAAACGTTGTTTTTGTTGTGATTACTGTAGAAACTGTATGCAGTGTGGGTTATGTCGCAATCTGCAATACAAAGATGACGTCACGTTTGCTACTGGTCAAAGTATATTTGAAATATCCATCCTAAACGACTAAACAATCGTTTCTCTGTCAAACACAATATTATCATTCTCATACTTTGTTAACAATGTTGGAAAATTGTTCATCCATTTTAAGGTGACTTCTAAGGGCTTCCAGACAATTCTTTTAAATTTAAACGGTTTCAATATCTGTTGCTTGAAATCTCAGCTTTCATAATAGATTGTACCAGGAAAAGGCACAGCAAGTAAGTATTATCCTAAGATGTTATGCTTGCCACTGTGGAATTAATTCTCGAAGCCTAAGCCCGTAAACAATTAAACTTGAGATGTGGAATGGTGCATTCTGGGGGTTATTTTAGTAGACAGATTTGATATATTCTGAGCTCTACATGCTTCGGTGTCATTTTTTGTTTGTGTCAAAAAGGGTTGTGGAGCTGTATACCCCAACACCCACTCTGGATCTGCACCTGTGTAGAGATACTGTAATGTTAGCTGAAATGTTGCTTTAAAGGCATTGAAGACTCGCCCCAAACTGCGTGCCGCGCTCTGAAAAAGTTAACTTTCCGTTGCTTGCAAGTGAAGTTTTCTTCTTGTCGCTACAAAATGCAGGCAGTAATGAAACGTGATACGTTGTTACCTTTTATCTAGACCTGAGATGTCAATCGCTGCTATATGCACTGTGTTGTGGGTATTGACCGTAGCTGTATGTATTGACTGTACACTAGTGTCTAATTACCGACAGTAGCAAGCTGTGTGTGTATTTTCTGGGATCGATGGTGGTGTCTAACACTTCTGTTACACCTCATTCGAAACTAGGTCATGAGACGTTTCTTTATGTGCGAGTCTTCACACCCTTTAATGTCATAGCATATATACACTTTTGTAAAATCTTGAAAAAGTTGTCTCTTGTGATTGAACAAAAGAGTTGCGCCACTTGTCGTAAACTAATATCACACTTTGATCAATTTGTAGCCAATTATATCGATGCTTTTAGTGATCATACTCAGTGACAAACTTGAATCCATTGCAATCCCACACACAGTAAACAGAAGATAAAGTCTGTCTAGACAATACTCTGATCCTTGTATGGTTAGTGATTTATAATAGTGAATGCTGCCCTCTATTTATAAAACATGGTTTTTCATGATGCAGCATTATTCTCCTTGTCTTGTCATCAATAATCTGCCTGTTGGTATATTGATGTTCGTAATTAAGTTATCATGACCATATGAAGAACATGTATATATGGTATCCAGTGAG
The DNA here is from genome assembly GCA_000934455.1 of Apostichopus parvimensis. Lineage (NCBI taxonomy): Eukaryota > Metazoa > Echinodermata > Holothuroidea > Aspidochirotida > Stichopodidae > Apostichopus > Apostichopus parvimensis. The sequence continues at coordinate 50,841 of KN883728.1, forward strand.
ATAAAATTGATGGGAGATCGAGCAATGGTGCAGGGATGGGGGTGTGAATTGGGGTGGAAAGGAGGATTGTTGAATATTCATTAAATAAAAAGGGTTCAAGAGGTTGCCATTTTGTAGCAGATCTGTTCTGACATAGCTACTTGCATACATTAGTAATGTATGCATAGTTTTCTATGGCTAATCAGATTTGGGTTTGAATATCATAGCCCATGTTTCTATTTGCAAACATCTGCTAATTACAATTTGAGACAAAGGGTAAAAAAACAAAAAAAAACAAAAAAAAAAAACAAAGAAAGAAAGAGAAAAGAGAAAAGAAAAAGAAAAAAGAGCAGAAAAGAATCTGTTTCTTTTTCAAGTGTTTATTTTCTGGATGCATAAGGAGGCTTTTCTACATTGTTAAATATAAGCAAGTATAACTCAAAGACTATGAATATGCAAATATGTTGTCATTTAAATTTCACTTTCTGAAATTTACCTTTGTTTGGTTTGTACATTTACCAAAGCTTCTACAGAAGTTGTAAACTGTCGGTTCAATTCAGATTATAATTCTCTTTATCTTTAGATCTAATAATACCTGTAGGTCTCATGAAAAACTTGACATTTGGATCATGTATTCAGTAAACCTTCTCTGAAGTTTCCTTACTGGTACAGGCAGCTAGCTCTGCAGCTATCCTGGGATAGTTTGTAAGGTTTCATCTGCAAAAGGATGCGAGAGAGACATTAAAACTTTGTTTGATTTGAATTTCCTGGCCCAAATAGATCGGTTATCTGACTGGCCTGTAGGGTATTATTGTATTGGGTAGTCGCTTAACGATATTAACAGTCAGAATAACCTATCAAAACAAAGTTCGTAGGCCTCATTTAACCCATTTTCTGGCCGACATCTTTCCGACATCTTTCCATAAGTTCCCTAGCTAGAAGCTACTTTCATTTTGTGCTATGTATTGATTGGGGGTCTACCTGTTATAGGTCTTTTAATTCATGTCCAATAACATTGAACAGTGTTCAATGTATGCTGCGTTACCATAGATGTTATCTTAATAGTTGTTTGGATTGGTGAATGCAAGCATTAATTCACCAAAATGTCTGTAACTGTTTGGAGTCTAGAGAGATTATAAGGTAGTATCAAGATGAAGGACATTTAGGATAGATCCTCTAGTTCCAATTCTTGTAGTATGAAGACTAGAAAGGTAAAAATGAAATGAAAGCTATGTGGTTTTTAAAAAAAAGAATACTTTAAGCATTTGAGTGAAAGATTCAGCCTGACCTTATTACTTGAAAGATTTCTTCAATAACAAATGAAAAGTCCAGATCTGAGGATCAAAGCTACTTTTCTTGTCCATATGTCTCAAGACCAATGCCACATTTTACTGATTGCATCTCAGGAGCGGGTCCAAATGTACCCACGTCAGTAATTGTCACCAGTAAGGACCAAGACCACTTTTCTGGTATCAGTGTCCATATCTCAGGACCAACATATAGTAGCTCTCTGAGTATCAACCTAAGGACTGAACACACTTTTGACTTACAACCTGTATATAGGAAGAAATACCACTAAAGTTATAATATCCACATCTCGATTAGAACTGTATGCAAAGTGTACCTCTTTTACTCATTCCAGGACATCCCAGACCCACCTTTTACTCATTCTAGGACATTCCAAACCTGCCTTTTACTCATTCTAGGACATCCTGAACTCGCCTTTTACTCATTCCAGGACATCCCAAACCTGCCTTTTACTCATTCCAAGACATCTCAAACCCACCTTTTACTCATTTCAAGACATCGCAAACCCACCTTTTACTCATTCCAGGACATCTGGAACCCACCTTTTACTCATTCCAAGACATCCCAAACCTGCCTTTTACTCATTCCAAGACATCTCAAACCTACCTTTTACTCATTTTAAGACACCGCAAACCTTCCTTTTACTCCTTCCAAGACATCCCAAACCAACCTTTTACTCATTCCAGGACATTCCAAACCCGTCTTTTACTCATTCCAGGACATCCTGAACCCGGCCTTTTACTCATTCCAGGACATCCCAAACCCACCTTTATACTAATTCCAGGATATCGTGAACCCACCTTTTACTCATTCCAGGACATCCCAAACCCACCTTTTACTCATTCCAGGACCTCCTGAAACCGCCTTTTACTCATTCTAGGACATTCCAAACCCGCCTTTTACTCATTCCATGACATTCCGAACCCACCTTTTACTCATTCCATGACATCCTGAACCCACCTTTATACACATTCCAGGACATCCTGGACCCGCCTTTTACTCATTCCAGGGCATCCTGAACCCACCTTTTATATCCACATTTCAACCAGGAATTGCAACCTTCTCCTTTCTCCTTCACCTCTTGTCACCAACAGTTTATAATAATGCTGCATTAAGTAATTAAATGTTTGATCTAGTTTGTAGATCTAGACTTCACCTTCAAATGTGTCTCATTTAGGGGCTTCTTTATATATGCAGCCATGGTTTATAATTAGACCTTGCTGGAAATAATTTGTTTGTTCAGTTAAAACCTCAAAACACCTTATTAATGATGAAATGTATAATCAGAAGCCAAAGTATCAGCTAACTCATTATCTTCCATTTATAAGCAACATATAGTTACACTTTCAGAAC
>KN883728.1:54564-71930 GCA_000934455.1 Apostichopus parvimensis
ATGCAGTGAGGTTGACTAAGAGTTACATTTTTTGACACATTTGCTGTAATTTTAGTCCATTGTAAGATATTATCACTTCACTTAAATACTGATAAATAATTCAAGGATTAACTATATAAATATTTATTTATTTTTGTTAAACTTCATTTTAGGTTCAAGTTGATTATACTTGATTTTGTCTGATTAAAGATTAAATATTTTATTCAATACTATTTATAGCCTTCAAACATTTTTGTAACAATATGGGAACTGTGCCCGATTAGTTTCTTAAAATTCAATCCAATGTAATATTGAATTGTTTATTTACAAATTTTATCGCTAAAATTCCATCTTTTCTGGTGAAATTTTGGTGAAATAATTTGAATAAATTTATTTAAAACAAAGACACAATCAGCTCACTTACAATTTCTTCAATGTTGGATTTGTTTGTCATCGGATTTTGCGGCATATTTCAAAGCAAAGTTGAATCAACTTGATATGAATCAGTAACTAGTTATAGTCAATGATTCCTCTACCTGTCCTCTTCATACCGTAGGACGACGAAGCTGTTTCATAAAGTCATTTCAATTTTCGTCCGCCGTGAGGATGGCCGGCATGTTGGCGAGATAAATCGTAATTAAAATCCACCTATCTCTCAAAACTTTTGAAGTGGCTCTTGCCGTGTCCAAACACCTCGTCTTAAGGTCGCTTGGCGCTACGGGAGAGTTAATTAAGCGTTCCTGCAGTTTTATTTGAAGGTACAAACCAGGCCTAGTTTGGTAACCAAGTCGTACAAAGCTAGTTTGTCTTTCTATTGAAGAGGAGGCGAGGCTGGTCACTGCAACTCTGAGAATACAAGTGTGCCACCGAATTGACTTTCAATTATTCGTAACTCTAAAGTTCCAGCCACACAATTCTCCGGATTATTTAGCGAAAGATAGTTATAGACTGGCCAACTAGAAGTATTCTGTCTGAAATCTAGTTAAAATTTCTCGCCGTTAATTGAACAAAAATAACCCTTCATGGGATGATCGCGATACTTCACTAGACACTTCATCCTGAAAGTGTTGGCAGTCTAGAGCCTTCATTCGTATCGGTTTTCCAATCTGCTGTTCGATTTGAGATATTTTTAGATTTTGTATTAATGTACATCATGTGACTTTGCTCCGTCTAGATTGGTGGATGTTAGCTGGCATATATAGTGAAGTATATTGCTACCATTTCAATCCTCTTGAGAACATTTCCCTGTTATTTCTTAAGACTTTATGTCGCAGCATCCGAAACATTTGAGCTTTAAGAGGCTAATAAAGTGCCCTACATTATTGTGGATTTGTTCTTGCAACTTTCGTGGAGATTTTGTTCCGCAGATGTGTGTCAAACGGAATCGGCGTGAAATACTTACGGATTGATAAAGTGTATCCTTTTGAAACTTTGCATCAGTTTAAAATTCTGCTCAAAACTAATTAAGAAAAGAGGAGACCTGTTAGCTTGAATAAGATAATTGTCAATTCATGCTTTGTTAATTTGACGTTATGATTTCAAAAAAAAATGACTTTTCTGCTTGTAGCAAATTAGAGAATGTACCATGAATAAGATGACACTCTCTAATTAAAGTTTGCTAATTAAATTATCGTTGCTACTTTATTTGGTGTCTAACTGCAGTGTAGGTTAATATAAAGTAAGAGCAAGATTTCAAGTTTAAGTCTGCCATGTGCGTGCAGACATTAGTTTTTAATATTTTAATTTAATTGACTCAATCTTTTTATTCCAATGTCTGTGGAAATTTGAAGGTCCTGGTCCGCATGAAGAAAAAAAAAAATTCAGCAAGCTTAGAAATTTACTAATAGACCTTGAAGACCATCAAATTAAATTAGTGTTGATATAGCTATAAATATGCAATATATTTTTACATTTTTTTCACTTTAATATATATTACCGTACATATAATGATAAAAATAATAATATTGTGTATTATAAAGCGCAGACATATCCAACGATAATCGTGCTCAAGGCGCATCACAAAACTACCCTGGTCAATGATAAGCTGTTAAACAGACAATCCCTCCATATGGCAGCAGCTAAACAGTGCCCAACTGACAGTTTAAACTCACAGGTCCCCATTTATACACCTGGGTGAAGAGAGGCATTGGAGATAAAATACCTTGCCCAAAGACACAACCTAATGATCTGGCCAGGACTCGAACCTGCAAGCCTTAGATCACAAGTCCACTGCCTTAACCACAATGCTCTTGGTACTTATTGTCTACTGTAGATTTTCCATATGATGTCAAGCAGGTGTTTTCCAAAGGCAGCTATTAAGATATGTAATAATTTACATATAATGTAGCATATTGTCTACTGTAGATTTTCCTTATACCCACATGCAGGTGTTTTCCAAAGACTTTAGTATAATAATGAATTACATATATAATGGAGCATATTGTCCACTGTAGATTTTCCTTATACCTGCATGCAGGTGTTTTTTTCAATGGCTTATAATAATGAATGAAAATATCATGGAGCTTATCGTCACCTATAGTTATGTTTACAATAATATATAACAACATTAATCCATATCAGGCTATTTGTTTGAGCTTGGTTGCCAGTGTTGGCCAATTTTAACAAAAACTTTCCAAGCACTACTTTCATAATGAGAGGCATTGGTTTTGTATTTAGTCTCCCTTGTTTGGAAGACTCTTGGGGGAGGTGCTCGTTGCGAGGAAGTGTTAATACATGAAGCAGAGCTATAAATAGCGCTGCAATTATGTTTTTAAAGATGTTGGCCTTCTAAATTTAGTATTATTACTGCGTCCAGGAAATGAAAAAGAGGCTTGAAAAAGATGCTATTATGGGTATGGCTTCAGTCATTATTTGGATTATTTTTCACCTGATGTCGTTAATGATCTTGTTACCTTATCATAGCATTATATAGTAATTAGTTATTACATAGTCATTAGGCTGACAAGGTCAGTAGCTTCATTGTTCTAACTATTTTTGTAACCTATTTGTATATTGGGTCCTACTTTATTAATAGATGAAATATTAGAACAATGTAACTCATTATTAACACATACTGTGTATTCTGAATATCAGCATGCCCGAGGATGTTGACTTCACTTTCTATCCACTGAGTTGTACGTATATGGAGTATCCAGATTATCATAGCATTTTAGCTGTCATATATATGCCATTGTTATATGGTCACATCGATTGAACATGAAAATGTTGATAATACTTTTTATTGATCGATAGGAAAATTGGGATCGGTCTTATCACTTTTTTTTTGATAGACGATAATTATTTTAGTAATATCTGTTACCATGTGGCATGTTAGCACTTCCAAGACCATGAACACATTAATGTTAACATACATACTGTACTATTGGTGACACAGACAATGTGCAATGTCATTAATTAGTACATTCATTAATTAGTGCAGTAATTGAGCCAGATCACACTATCTTTTAGTATCTGCTGAAGAATCAGTATCTGTAATTTCAGTTAAATTGTACAACTGTACAATTTTGACTATTTTCAATTTTTTTCCAGCAATTTGACTAAAAAATCTGTTGACTTTGGTAACTGTTTAGCCAGCTATAGTTTATTAAGGCATTGAAGACTCGCCCAAAACCGCGTGCGGCCATCTGAAAAAGTTAACTTCCTGTTGCTTGCAAGTGACGTTTTGTTCATGTCGCTACAAAATGCAGACAGTAATGAAACATGATACGTTGTTATCTTTGGCTGGACCTGAGATGTCCATCGCTGTATCGTTTGTACACTGTGCTGTGGGTATTGACCGCAGCTGTATGTACTGACTGTACATTAGTGTCTAATTACCGACGGTAGCAAGCTGTATGTGTATTTTCTGGGATCGATGGTGGTGTCTAACACTTCTGTTATACCTCATTCGAAACTAGGTCAGATTACCGGCATTAGACGTTTCTTTTTGCTCAAGTCTTCACACCCTTTAAGTTAACTCTTTAACAATTAATTCTTCATCACTGCCACAGAAAAACAGAGCAAGAAAAATCTCACCATTATACCTACAGTATAGATTGAATAGTTCTTTACATGTGCAGGGGTATATATGCAAGTACTATAGGGCATGTAGTGCTTAAGCCTGTAAACTGGCCTTAATTAAGGTGTCATGCATATTAGCTAGATTGGGAGAAGATTGTAGACCCATTTTTTTATTTCGCAGGCTAATCTCTTGACCGAATGTGGCCCAGCTAGGGGACCCATTCTGAAAACCCCCAATTGACATAATTTAGGAATCCTAATTTTTTTTCTCAAACATTTGTTTAATCAAAACTACAGTTCCTTCTGATTCTTGTTGTCTGGTCATAAAAGCTCTTACTAAAATCAGTTGGAAATATATAATGTTTTATCATTTTTCTTCGTACATGGAAATCCTTGAATGTGCCTACTCCTGATGGCTTCATGTAGTATGTAGTTTTCTGTGGCATAGAGTACAGCAAACTTAACCATAATCAATGCAAAAAGTTGCTTGAAAATTAAAAATTTCTCTATATTTTGGGATTCAAACCAGTGTTGCTGGATGGACTACTAGGAACTGAGTACTATAATTGTTTTTATCTGATCGATAATCGACTAAAACTTCAGTGTTTGCATGTTTAAAATTTAAGGGGAACCAAAATTAAATAGAAAAAGTCAAAGGACAAAGATTAAAAAGAAAAAGAGGTAAAAAATAGTATATTATTAATTACCTACTTAAAGCTGTGCAGAGGAATTCTTAAAACGTTTATATACAAAATCAATAGCTTGTAGCATATTAGAAAATAAAAATAACGTTTGCTTTATATTTTTTTGAATTGTAAAACTTCATATCTTCCCAAGTTTTTAATGAACTAATTAATCTTCGAAGAACGATTTTGTTCCTTCTTGTTTTGATCCACGTAACTATAACTACGATAGCTGTTAATCCTCAATTAGAATAATAAAACTTCAGATTTCAACAGGTCTTAAATTAGCTGCATGCATCCACACATACAGTATTAATATATATAATACATGCCAGTACAGTGTAAGCATATGCTAGGTATGAATACCAATTAAGCATTATAGAATGTGTGCAGCGTTTTATTCTACCGTGGCTTACATCTGTGTATTATGCATATAGATATATATATATATATATAGATATACAGTACAGTACGAGCCCGCATACTAAACTGTTGATGGAAAGCCGTATTACAGTTACGGCTATATACTACCAACACACACACACACACCGTTGGTCCGTCCATTAGTCTCACACACTAACGTCATACATCTTAGTTGCCATGGCGATTCTAAAAATAGCCTCAGTGGATGTCTTAGATGAGTTTTCTAATAAAGCTAGTGCGAGTGTGAGATGCCGATACGTACATGTGTGTATGTGTATATGCCAAGTAAAAGCGTCGTCAAGGAAAATCCACAACATGGAACCGTCCATAACACTGACATATACTAAGTCTGGATAGGAAACGGTGTAAGCATCACGGAGCATATAGAAGGATTGCTAATATCTGTGTCATTTATATCACCTAGTCAAAATATTGAACAGACCTTTCCAAAGCTATGTCAAAATGGTGGAACCATTCTATGGCCGGTTAAGAATTCTTTCTGTGATGTAGAATAGAACATATATACATATATATATATATATATGTATATATATATATATGTATGTATATATATATAAGAATTGGTATAAAGTCTTTGAAGATATCGGAAAATTGTTAAAGGTTACAATTTGTCTTCATTTCCATCGCCGCCTGTTCCATAAAATCATCGCAATCAATATTCCGTCTGGGAGGCTCGTCTACGAAGGACGATCTTTTGAGGGATATTGAACCAGTGGCTTCGATTTCAGAATAATTACACCAATGTATGTAAACTGTTACATTCTGTCTTCTTCTTATTAAGAAATCTTAATTAAAACTTTACTTTAAACTCAGCAATGCATTTATTGATCTATTTGAGAACCAAAACCTGCATTGAAAGACTGTCATTTATTGCTTCCAACATTTCTGGTAACTATATAACTTCAAGTGGAAAGTGATTTTTTTTTCTCCCCTTCTTTTTGGAACCGAAATTGAATTCCAGTGTCAGAGTGGATATTTTACATATAGGTATTGTAAAGTGTTGTCGTTGTTTTAAGGATTATAGACTATATATATTCGTATATTTTTGCATGTAATTAACAACTACACCCAGGTCTTTTTGCCCCTGTAGGTAGGCAAGAAGAGGGTTACTGTGGGTGATTGAGGTTAAGCTACAACGATTGATATATAACGTACAGTATGTGTTTATATTTCCGAGTAGCTAGGTTGAAGATCGTGTTGCAGTAAAATATAGCAGTTATAAATCTCCAGCATGAAAATGAACGTTTAAAACATTTAAGATATGTTTCTTCATCAGGCCTTGAATGTTGAATTGCAACAAAGTTTGATCGTAATTTAAGATGCGGTTAGCAAAATGCCATGTCACCAATTTCATGCAATGATACAGTATATGGGTGCTTTTACACTAGATCCGGATCAGATCCCCTGATGTTATCAGACAATCATCTCTCCATGGGGTAAACTTATATGCATTGATCCGGACACATTTACACTTGAGTCATACTCTGATCCACCCCCCGCTATTCACCAGATGGTTGGTAAATAAATCGGATTGAAAATGTGTCATGCGCAGCCGCAGATCGCACAGTACGTATACTGAAAAATTTTGGTTGTCATGGTGTATAGCCTTAGGGTGACAATAATACGCTATTTACGGCCCACACACACTCATTCTACGTAGGACGTAATGTGACGTACTGAGGTCACTGGATATCTTGGTTCACTGTTGATGCAGGTTTACATTGCAAAATTGATCTCGACGTCCGGATCAGATCCTGGTCTCTGCCAGCATAAAAATAGGAGGATCAGATCCGGATCTGAACTGCGTTTACACTACAGCCGTGATCTCGACGTCAGGATCAGATCCTGGTGTCTGCCAGCATCAATATAGGAGGATCAAATCCGGATCTGAACGGCATTTACACTGCAGTTGTGATCTCGACATCAGGATCAGATCCTGATGTCGAGATCTGATCCAGATCTAGTGTAAAAGCACCCTATGTCAGGAGGGCCCGGCAATGCAGTTTAAGGTCCATTACTTGCTATGGCCCTTGGTAATTTAAATTGCAAAGGCCTGCACCGGCTTATGCAATCCTATAGTATGCCTAGAAGGTGAAATATTCTTACTAAATACTATGTTAATTGCCAGATGTACCATATCCTAGCCCAGCCAGGCAATGTAGTTTAAGGTCCATTATTTGCTATGGCCCTTGGTAATTTAAATTGCAAAGACCTGCACCCGTTTATGCAATCCTATATTATGCCTAGAAGGTGAAATATTCTTACTAAATACTATGTTAATTGCCAGATGTACCATATCCTAGCCCAGCCAGGCAATGTAGTTTAAGGTCCATTATATGCAATGGCGCTTTTTACTTTTTCACCTAGAACAGACTGCCCATGCATGCATCCTGTGGTATGCCAGAATGCAACATATCATTGCTATATGATATGTTAATTGGGAAGGCCGGCCGATTATAGATATTATAAGAAAGTAATCTGACAATTACAAATTTCATTTGCTCAGTAACAAACAGCAGAACTGATTAGTGTTCCAAGGGGCCCATTAAGCATTTCCCAGTTTTATAGATCAGACAAGTTGGTTAATACTTCAAACTTGGCCAGCAACTTAACTACAAAGGTTTATCGCACTCACAGAGACCCTTACTTTGTAGGAGGGGTGGGTTTAGTGAAGCCCCAAGATGTAACAAGTTTTGATCTATATATACATGTAGTTCCTCTAGACACTATTATGGATTATGTAAATATGCAAAGTTGGTTGTCAAGTAAGATTACAAAATAAAGCAAAGGTGACATGAATTGATACTTTAAATATGAGATATATATCTATACAACCTGAGCTCTGGTCTATCTCACACTACTCCACTCTATAGGACTACTGTTAAAAACCAGTCCTCATAAATGGGAGGTACAAATTAAGGCACTGGGCTTCATAAAATTCCAGGTTTTTGTTGTTGTCTGTCAGCTGAGGATATACACATTTAGCATGATAGCTAGACCTCATAATGCTATGCAGTCCAGGTTGGATGTTCATCAATTTTAATCTTTGCAACATGGTCCTTTAACCTTCAGATCTAAAAGACTGATGAATTAAAATGGCGGGACTGCTTACATTCCAACACACGGATTATAAGGTCACTTAATTCCTCAGATGCAATACAAAACACAATAGTATCCTATTAGATTTTAATTTTTAATTTTATTAGATTTTAGTTGCCTCGAATAACAATGTTAGTCTCTTACGATAGTCATATATACATATACATATACCTATACCTATACCTATACATATACATATACATATACATATATATATACATATACCTATACATATACATATACATATACATATACATATACATATACATATACTGAAATATTATGGTTCCTGTGTAAAACAATGCTATTGTACAGCAATTTGACCATTTTACATAGTATTTTCCATAGTATTGTGAATAGTACTTTGCATAGCATTTAGCGATGTGGTACCGGTTTAATAATGCCCTGAACGAAAAGTGGTGTTGAATGTCACTAAGGGTGCTCTGTTGGTTGGGTTGAGTTAACATTTACATTAACACCTGCACTGAGGTGGTAACGTCATCATTTTTAATTCTGCTTAAAAGTAGTATTTCCAGAAATTTTTAAATATCTTGAAAAGAAAATAGCCATAACATTCACACAACTAGCACTAAGAGTTTTCTATTCTCTTAGACCATGATCTCAGCTTATGAAGACTAAAATAGCCATAACATTCATGTAACCAGCAATAAGAGTTTTTTAGTCTCTCAGACCATGATCTCAGCATATGAACACTAAAATATGTAACATTCAGGTAACCAGCAATAAGTGTTTTTCTATTCTCTTAGACAATGATCTCAGCTTATGAAGACTAAAATAGCCATAACATTCACGTAACCAGCACTAAGAGTTTACTATTTTCTTAGACCATGATCTCAGCTTATGGAGAAAAAAAATCTTTGTAAGGTCATATCCCCTTTTAGTAGTAACCTTTAAATTACATTTGGGCAGTATTATTTGTCTATCTTGCTATTGCATTAATTTATAGATTTGATTAAATTTTATTTTTAATATTTCTATTTATGTTTTTGTGATATTTATAATTTGCACATTTGACCCTTCGCCATCTGGCCAAGATACTCCATTGATTTTTATCGTTTCATTAATCACGCCCTGAGCTGTCCTAATCAGTCGTAAACCAAGGACATCATATCTAAGCAACATCTGTTAATTGATCAGTTATTCTCATTATTAATTACAAATTTAATAAATAGGCTATTCTCAGGAAGAATCTAATACCCATGTGATTTAATTGGCTGTTTTTACATGCTTTTGTCAGTTTGTGACATACTTACAATATACACCAACATTACCCTAGTACTATATACAGGCCTGATGAGACTGGTCTAATTACATGTGGTTTAATTGGCTGTTTTTACATGCTTTTGTCAGTTTGTGACATACTTACAATATACACCAACATTACCCTAGGACTATATACAGGCCTGATGAGACTGCATGGTCTAATTACATGTGGTTTAATTGGCTGTTTTTACATGCTTTTGTCAGTTTGTGACATATTTACAATATACACAAACATTACCCTAGGACTACCTGTATATACAGGCCTGGTGAGACTGGTTAGGGCAATGCTACTACAACCCTAAGTCCTGAATCAATTCCAGATGACCATGTACAGTATAAAGTTTGAGCAGGTCAAGGTCTTTACTCCCCCTCCCCCTCCCATCCCCATCCCCCTCCCCTCGCCCCAAATGTTTTGTGATATGCCCATAAATATACCATGAATAAATGAAACAATACAGAAAGTGATATGATTATCCCTGGGGCACTTCCAGATTCTCGGCATCTGTGCTGGTGTAGGGATCATTGTAACAAACCTAAATGGGATGACTTTATTAGCCGTTCCTTATAAAGCATCCCTCCCCCTACTTATCATCATGCCTATCAGGGATGACTTTATCAGCTGATCCTTATTAATGATCCCTCCCCCTACTTCCCATCATGCCTATCTGGGATGACTTGATCAGCTGATCCTTATTAATGATCCCTCCCCCCTACTTCCCATCATGCCTATCTGGGATGACTTTATCAGTTGATCCTCATGATTGATCCCTCCCCCTACTTCCCATCATACCTATCTGGGATGACTTTATCAGGCTGATCCTTATTATTAATCCCTCCCCTACTTCCCATCATACCTATCTGGGATGACTTGATCAGCTGATCCTGATTGTACCCCCTTCCCATCATTCCTCTCTTCTCCTCGTGGAAATAACATAGAAATAAACTTAACTGATGATAATTGAAAGCAAGGTTAAATATGATTGCATTTACTTTGACTTTTGCATTTGGACTTTTTTGTTTAAAAACTCTAAATTCCCTCATTTGTTCTTCTGAGTGGTAGGATCAGTACAAACCTACTATCGGCACCCCTAGAACTTTACAAATAATATGTCATTGTTGTTTTGAAAGTGACTTATTTTTCCTGTTTTCATTGAATCTCTCATTCAAGTCAAAACTTTCTCAGCTCATCCAAGAATCTCTGTGTTTGGTTTCTTCTTCCTCTCCTTAAGTAAGTGCTCTGTTGATAATCTTTGTCTTTGAAAAGGGTGTAAATGCCATCACTTTATCCCCAAAAAACCAAACACATATTCCCCCCCCCCCCCCCCAAAAATTAAACTTGGAAATTGGATTCTGTTGGTTGTCAAGTTTTCTAAATGCATTAAACGTTGTTAGAGTAACTCGAACCACCTGCTTATTTCGAGTACTTGTCATTAATTTTCCCGAAGGGAAGTGATTTAATCCAATACCTTGTGGCAAGATAGACTCACCGAAGAGGCCTTACCTTTAAAAAAATGGTTATTGATAGGAAACATTGAACAGACTCCTGGTAAAGAGTTGTCAAATTGTGAAAGCTGATGAATTTATTTTAGATCTCAGGCAGTCAATTTTAAATGGGTAACCCTCCCTTCAGTATTGATCAAAAATGCCTCCACAAATAAGATTTTAAGAATTGTCTTGACAAGATAAACCCTCAAGTAGTAGCAGTTATTTATGTTTGGGGAAACAGTTCAGCTTAAGGGGGTAATCAAGAGGGGCCCCATAGACCCTATGTTTTGCATCCTTTATATCTATCTCTCTCTCTCTCTCTCTACTCAAGAAGTGAAAAATGTTTAGTCGGAAATTGATTGCATATATACACAGGTTGGTATGCAAACTTTTGTCAATTCTGTATATAAGTAACGATGTGAACTAATAGGTACAAGGTATGGAAGTTAATAAACATCTGACATCAGCCGTGATATTTGTATTTAATAACCTTGTAATATGTAAGCAGATTAATTATAAACACAACCATTTTGATGTACATTGATACACTATTCAGTGGTGGTCAACATCACCTGGAACTCTCACCAACCAGCAGGCACATAGACAAGGACTTCTGAGTTGGAAGAGCACCATCAATGTAAGAAGGGGTACCAACAATGTTAGGAGGGGCATCAACATTGTAAGGAGGGGCACCAACATTGTAAGGAGGGGCATCAACATTGTAGGAAGGGACATCAACAATGTAAGGACAATATAAGGAGGGGTACCAATAATACCAACCTGCAACAAAACCAACCTGCAACCCTCATCGATTGCTACTGTACATGCACCATTATAGTTATACGGTCCATTCTTTATTTCTTCTGAACTAGGAGAATATTGTAGATAGTTTCACATAGTGACTCAACTTAGTGAGGAAACTGACGAAAGTGACCAACATTAAACTTGTCTTAAGCTACATGCATGTACACAACAGGATATTGAAACATGTAGTGATTTAATAGTACTGTATTTATTGAGTGAATAATATGATGATGGTTATTAATTCCGTCATAGTCTAAGGTTTCTGGCATTTTCTGTAAAATGATTCATAAGTGTTTTTTACAGGATGTTTAACAGACACACAAATGGTTAAAATTTAAGGGAATTGAAATTTGTCATATGATGTCAAAAAAGGGGTTCAAGATAGATAAGGTACCAATAAGTGTCATTTGTATTTAGGGTGCTGCCAGCAATGTCTAAGAATTGGCAGGTTTAAGTTAAACTGTTAATTAAAAGTTTGGATGGTGGGGTGAGGGAGGTGCTGACGATGTGGGGTGAGGGGAGCCAGAGAGAATGGAATAATTAGACAATTAGGGAAAGCTTTACAATGCCTACGAATTTTATGCAATTTATATAGGCTATGTTTGGATATAACCTATAATACCTAGATGATAAAGAAGTGAAATGCCTCCCTCTATTTGAACATCTTTTGCAATCCTAAAGTTTAAACGGCAGGCCTTTTCAATTGAGGAGCAAAACATGAGAGTACAGAAGACACCATCCACAACAGTAGCCCTTAAATGGCCATTGAATCTGTGATATGGGAGTTCGGTCTCTCATCTTTGCATCATGTGGTTGTATTACAATAGTTGGCATTGTTTTTGCATGGTTAGGGGTTAATTCAAGTTGTAGGTGTACATGGAGGTACAGTACACTAGCTGTGCATGAGATGGAGAAGCTGAGAGGCAGGAGGGAATATTGAGTGAAAACCCAAATGAATTGGAATGTGGTCTTAATTCAAAGTAAACCAGACAACATAGGGGTTGGAGAGTGGTAAGTAGCAGGGTTGGGTGCGGGTTGAATTACAATGGTCCGCACGTATATGCACATTTCATTTAGTACTGCATAGTGGGTGGCTCATGTAGCTTTAATTGGCAAGCTGTAAGTGTATACTTCCATGGTAAACAGTAGAATTATATGTTCGTTATAAATCTTTTCATAAACTGCGATTAATGTTACCTTTTTCCATAATTTGCTATTTGCAATGAATTTATTAAAGCCGTGTTTTACTATATGGTTAAACAGCACATGGTCCTGCTCTGCACCAGTGTTTCCAATCCTTAATTTGCCTCTACTCACACCCCACTAAGCCACTACTCACACCCCGCTAATCCACTACTCACACCCCGCTAAGCCGCTACTCGTACCCCACTAAGCAACTTCTCGCACCCCACTAAAGCCACTATACTCGCACCCTGCTAAGCCACTACTCGCACCCCACTATAAAGCCACTACTCCCACCCTGCTAAGCCAGTACTCGCACCCCACTAAGCAACTTCTCGCATCCCACTATAAAGCCACTACTCGCACCCCACTAAGCCACTACTCCTACCTCACTAAACCACTATACTCGCACCCTAGTAAAGTCACTACTCGCACCCCAGTAAAGCCACTACTCGCACCCCACTAAGCCACTACTCGCACCCCACTAAAGCCACTACTCCCACCCCACTATAAAGCCACTACTCGCACCCCACTATAAAGCCACTACTCCCACCCTGCTAAGCCAGTACTCCCACCCCACTAAGCAACTTCTCGCACCCCACTATAAAGCCATTACTCGCACCCCACTAAGCCACTACTCCTACCTCACTAAACCACTATACTCGCACCCTAGTAAAGCCACTACTCGCACCCCAGTAAAGCCACTACTCACACCCCAATAAAGCCACTACTCGCACCCCACTAAGTGTTCAAAGAACCTTTTGCATCCCTTTAACTGAATTGAATTGAATTTATTTTTCTACATTCCATTATTTTACATTTTGAACAGTATAGGATAAATATAGATGGTATCAAATACAGTAAACAGTAAATATAGAGTATTGAAATAATATATATGTGAGATGGAAGTAGAGGAACCAGAAATAAGTGGATACTTTTCTGGTCTGGTCCCTTTGTAACAAAGAAAGTGCAAAGTACATCACCCACCCCACCACCCCCCCCTCCCCCAAAAAATCCATCAAAGTCAATATCTCATGAAAAGAAAAAGAAAGAAACATTGATGAATTAACTTTGCATAGTTAATATTTGGGTCCAAATTCTTGTTTATGACTACATAGTTTGGCATCCCATGAAGTCCAGACTGGCACTAATAGGGGGTGCATGTACCCCAGGTTAGGAAACACTGTCCTTATTAAGCTACACGAACCTGGATGGTGATCTGGAAAATGGAGAATGTTACTAGCTTGGGATATAAGTAGACTTCATACTTGATGTAAGTTCAATCAAATGCTTAAATCCCATAGCAATGTAATGGTCTGTTATATCCTGTCTAATCAACCTAATTTCACTTATAGTGATCCAGGTTTGGAACCAAAGTCAATAATTCATCCCCCCCCCCACCTTCGAGGACCTCTGATCAGCTGTGCATATGATCAATACTAATAAAAATGAGTGTCTGGGTGACAAAACGATGAGATTTGATAAAAATTCATCATCACCTAGGTGGAAAAATCCAGTGTACAGCTAGTACAATGCTCTTCGATGAAAAATTATTAATTGTGATATTATCGTTGCGTGATATTTCTTCAAAGTTGTATAATAATTAATATATTTTTAACGAAATACCACTCATAATTCAACAACTCATTCCCATGTATGGTTTTAATTAATAGGACTCACAAAAGGGACGGGGGAGGGGGGTGGGGCCAGGTAGGTAGCTAGGATTAATCACCTCCAGAAACCAGTGGAAGAAATTTTATCCTATGAGAACAACTGTTTTCAGTTGGCCTATTCTAGGCAAAAGTAAGCAATTTATTCCTCTCCGAGGCTGTGATATTTCGAGTCGTTCCGGAGTAGTCGTGTGACACGGCACAAATTTAACCTATGAGAACAACTGTTTTCATTTGGCCTATTCTAGGCAAAAGTAAGCAATTATTCCTCTCCGAGGCTGTGGTATTTCGAGTAGAGTTCTGCAGTAGTCGTGTGACAAGGCACAGATCATACTTAATCCATGAGATAATTCCCCAGGCGCTACAGATAGGCATCCTTCTGTTAAAAAATATATTCTAAGCCAATAGTCTGTATCCATTTAGTTTTCCTTCAGTCTCTTTTGTTGTCTCTGTGAGCTTAAAAGCTTAAATACATTCCTTGACGAAACACATGCATGCAGGCTGCACGTATATACAGTTCTGCTTCAGATTCTATAGTGTGCTGGAATATTAGGAGACTGAAAGTGACTCAACTACTATTATACCCTAGTAGTACCATTTGGAATCTGCAGCCTCTATATAGTAGAGTTTTCATCAGGCCTTCTTCTATATATCTAGATATCTATTTCTTTGTGGCACAGAAGAACTATTTTTAGCTTGGATAACCTCAGACCTGCTTCACGGCTGCTTGCACACACTATTAGATTGGGAAGCAGTCTGGGCAGGTCGTAAGCTATCTAGCTCTCTGTTCCAATTCATTGTGCACAGCAGCAGCAGCCAAGTGTATATATCTGGGTGATGCTCAGTATTTAACACAGCGGGCATCGGACAAACACAGCATAACGCCGATAAACGGGAGAGAGTGATAGAGAGAGTGGATCCACTCGGCAGAGGTCTAAAGACTAAGCGACTACGCGACGACGACAATCAAGGCACAGAGGCTCGGACAAGACCGACAGAGATTCATAAGCCACTTGTCAGATGAAGCTCGCAGGGCTGCTGAATAATTGGATTTATGTCATAGCATTTTAAAAGTTGGTGGAATTGTCGCCGGTTATGGAGGGAAATCAGGACAAGAGAGAACGCAGCAAATTCAGGCAATGAACACTAATCGGGAAGGCTATAAGTACCATCACTCGAATCTCGTGGAAGGCGTTATTTAGTTTTGGCAGGTGGTGGTAGTTTATTGTGATATTATTCACAGTCATTGCCAAGGAAAGATATAGTGTGCTAGCAATATTTATGGCAGGAAGTTTCCTTTTTGAATTTGGTTTTCCTGTTTTTGTGATTTTAAGAGGTAAGCTACATCAGACACAAATGTGATGCAGTGTTATACTGTGATAATTAACTTCAGAATAGTGGTACATATTTTTTATTTATTATAGTTATTATAGTTATTATATCCTGTCCAATCCCTGGTGCCGTACAGTAAACTTAAACTATTTAGTGTCACATACTTTGCGGCTCATATTTAGTTGAAAAGTGAATTTTCATATTTTTTAATAACAATGGTGAAAATTTAAATCGGTGGATTCCGTGTTTTCAGAGTAAAGTACAGCTGACATTGATGTTTCTATGAATGCTTTGGATGTGGTGATGTATATTAATGAAGTAATAACCACTCACAATCAAGCTATAAAGGCATGCAATCCATTCATGATTCTATAATTGGCCTAAGTAGAGATACAATATCTGTAGAGTGCATTGTGTGTGGCACTTAGTCGAATGCAAAGCGAGAGTCATCCTGACATTGGCGCTGAGCCTGTCGGCTGTTTTCTTAGCTGTTACGATAACTGCTTAACATACATCGGCAATGACATTGAGATCGGTCTGTACATTTCCCATGATACAGCGAGACTTGTAAAAATGAGCTATTCATTTCAACCGTTTCTGCCATTAATACACAACCGATTGACCTTGTACATCGCGCCACTTCATATACTACCTTTTATCGGAATCGGTGCGTAATTTATTCGACGGGAAATTAAACGAAAATATTAGTTATCAGAAGCCATTTTTAACTGCCAATTTGCTTAAGGGATTAATCAGAGACATGGCTAGTCCGAGAGATAAATCTGGAGGTTTTCACTTCGGAAAGACGAAGCACTACAAACCTCGATCAAAGTCTTTAGGAGCCGCGGCTTTGTTGCAGTCTGGAATCGAAGCCTTGAGACTCCGCCAGAAACATCATCGTGGGGCTGATAGTGACACGGAACTAGAAGCTGGAGGTCTCTTGTTGCCACAAGACAGGCCAGACAGTTTTAAGTATGTCAAATTAAGTAATTATATGAGTAACTTAACATTAATTTAAGTATTAAGAATATCCAGTATCCTAATTCTTTTACGTTTTGACAAGACCCAGCTGGTCTTGACTGATTTCATGACCTAAATGGTCTTGACCGATTTCAAAACAATAACTTTTAAAGTGATTACTCTCTGTTTGGGTACTTTAAAAATCGAAACTACACTTTGCGTTGATTTTGCCAAGAATTACCGGTAGTATCCTTCTTAACAGATCAAGATTATAAGATGAGAGCCTTGATGAAGCCATCGCAAACTGTTCCTTAATTCCTAAAGTTCACCAAAATCACACCAGGAATGGTGATGATCTGTTCATAAAATTATAAAAAAGGTCCAAAGGAATCATTAGCAAAGTATTTTAGTAAAATTTGTTGCA
>KN883728.1:80883-103859 GCA_000934455.1 Apostichopus parvimensis
ATAAGTAACACAGAAGTAGAATGTATGTATAACTATGTGCAAGTATAGAAGTGTTAGGACTGAGATCCACATTTTAGTGTAGCATAAGTAACACAAGTAGAATATATGTATAACTATGTGCAAGTATAGAAGTGTTAACACTGAGCCAAATCTGTCTCTGTATTGTGTTTAATACATATATAGCTCTGTTATATCATGAACCAGTTCATTGGGACATTATATATGAAGGTGTGAAGTAACCTAGATATATATACAATAATTCAATCAATTCACTCAAATTTATGAACGTTAAATCAATATACCTTTGCATGTGACGTTATGATGTGTGGTACGTTTATAGAATGGGAAACGGATGGAAGGTTAAAGGTCATACACACTAGCTGACTCTACAGATCTGTTAAGTATTTTCTGATGTAATTTCCTTAGAAACGCCAAGTAAATCACATCCCTCTTTGTAGAAATGGTTCATGTTTAAGAGTTGAAAAGGGAAAAAAAACAAAAACTTTGGGGGGGGGGGCTGGGGAGTCGATCGGCTCCTGTCAGCTATATAATCTATAAAGGATTTAAAAACATTTAATACGGGTACAAAGACAGTCCTTCATAATTAATGCATATTTTTAGGCATGCTCGTAACGAGATACGATTAATGTACCATCAACTCTGCAGTTTTATGTTGAACGTTACCGTAATATGAGACTGAGTGAAAGGCCATCTCCACTCTATAGTGAAATTGAATTCCCACGATCGAAGTCTGTGCTCGGGTACAGTACATGTATGCATAAAGAATCTTGTGAGTGTGGAGGAGTCGGCTGCATTCACCGACTCAGTATCATGATATCGATCTCCTCACGACGCAGTCATTAACGACCTAAATTTGGTCTCAAATATCCCACAATTCCCTAGCCAGCTTCCTTCTTGGCAATTATTAATTTCACCTCCCTATAGTGCTTTAATTTTGGTTCAAATTTTTATTACGAATTATAATTTAAAAAAATAATAATATTATAGGAGATTAAAGACTTCATACTTTTCATTTTTGCATCTTGCTTCAACGTTTGAAATTTTCCGGTACTCTGTGCTTTAATTGATGTCTATCACACACATGCATGCCGCACAACATACTTAAGGATGCATGGGGGAACAGTAAGTCTGGGATTAAATCATTATTTGTGATTCCATGAGGTTAATTCAGCTGAAAGATAACAACTCCCTGAAGATACGTACAGCAATACAAGCTACACTAGCTATCTCAACATGCAGGCAATATTGAAACACAATATTTTAATTATGTTTTGTGCTTCAGGTGCTATCTTTAAATCTTTGTCACAAATTACATACTAGTTAGTTTATACCACAGACAGGTCTATACAATTTCCAACCTGCATACATTAGTAAGAGTATTTATCTCTATTTAATTAAGGAAGCAGCCTTGGTCTGCAAACTGTTTATCACAGAAGTACCATAGTTGATCTAGAGCAAGATTGCAATGAGGATCTCCATGGTTTCGACAGAGGGCGCTGTCCTTGCAGAGCCACAGATACCAGGCTGTAGATGTATTGTACATCTGTGCATCTATCCTCTATCCTGTTAAATGTCTCCAGAGATTTTGTCTAACTCTGATAAAATATATCAAACTATGTGTAAGTTGAGACAATACGTTCCAAAACATCCCATCTTCATTAATTATGAGAAGAGTCTCAGCTATGAAACAATTTTATTGACACTCAAAGCTTCAACTCAGTTTGGGAGATCAGCGATTGATAGTGCTACCTCAACACATGCTTCTGATTGGTTGAAGATCAGACGTGTGTAAACTGTAAAGTTGCCAAACGTAGCTAAATATGTGCTAGCTATTACTGGTAAAAAAAAAAACCTATCAGTTCGTATAGTCACGCTATTTGTGATTTAGGGAATGTACAGGTACTTTGCCCAGAAAGTGTACATCAGAGATTCCTCAAAGGAATTCTCGGTAAAAATTTAGACTGCAGCTTGTCAAGTTTTGCAGAACTAGAAAGGAACCGATATGACAGCGACCTTATGTTGATTTAGAACATGGCTGGAAATCCTGATTGATATATTAGTTAGCCAATCAGTCTCTCAGACATACTTGCTGCCAAGTTAATATTCAAAGCGGATTATTCATGAAATTTGATTATCTGCCCCACAATTCATCAGGCTTATAACTGTACTGCTTTCTCAACGATAAAAAAAAAAAAAAAAAAAAAAAAAAAAATCAGAATTATGTCAAAAAATGTATGTATGTATGTATTCAAGATCCAATCCTGCAAGCAGGAATTTGGGAAGAATTAAGCCATCATTAGCTTATCAATGCCTCAAGCTGACCGAAGTCAGTCTCTTAGATTCATATTTAACGTCCATGATTATGAATTGTCAATTGTCAACAACTCTGTAACTGGACGACATACATTAATCTTGGAGTGACTCGAACTGGGGAAATTATGATTGAAAGGCACCGGCGTTAACCACTGAGCTAACATTCCTAGTGATTGCCTAATTTTAATTTTATCATTTTTTTTATATAAATGATTACCTAATTTATTTGAAGTGAAACTGGACTATTTTAATTAAATAATAAACTATAATTGTTATGCCATAGGTGATATACAGTATATATAATCATTGACTCAGAACGGTTCCTCGACTCAAACTGGTTCTTTAAACTATTATAATGCACTCTTCATCGATGGTATAGACCCATTAATCGCTTCAATGCTACTACATACAGACATCAATTAGCTTTGAATCTTAATCTGTAAGCCCCTTCTTAAACTACATCTGTGTAATATCCCAGCAGCTTTTGGCTGGCTATAGCTTGCTTCCCTGCCTGTTTTAAGCCCACGGGGGAATCCTAAATGCATGGGATTGATGTGGCTTAAGATGCACCATGATGTGTGCATGATGTGTGCATGATTTGTGCATGATGTGTGCATGATGTGTGCATGTTGTGTGCATGATGTGTGCATGATGTGTGCATGATGTGTGCATGTATCCAGACATTATACAGATACGTGAGGTACAAGATGACAGGAACAGCGTCATTAAAATAATAATGTCTTTTCCTTCTTAGCACATCGCTACAGAGTTATCGCCTCTTATAGCAGGCAAATGTAGCAGCCTGGCTTTCGGTAGAACAGGGTTGACGCTTATCGATCGTAATAGATCAAAAACATTCGACCAAAATCTGTCATTGCATGCTTTTATTGAGGGAGATAAAAGACTTGAACGCCTGTGGTCTTTATTAAACTCTGTTATATTATGTCGTATCATTTACTTCATGACTGTACCTCGATTTCAAATATCAACAAATTCAGATAGAAATTTGTCAAATTATTGTTAAGCGAGGCTGTTAGTAAAGTGACATACATTGGTTTCATTCTTCCATGAAAAGTATTCTTAATAATCAAATGGGTGATCTTAAGAAGTAATGGTTCATGAAAGTGCTGGCTACCAGCCCAATGTGTAGGGAAATTTGGGAATCAGGAAAATGTTAATTATAAGGAAAATATAAATTGCTTCCTTAAGTTTTCTGGTTTATTCTTCAGGTGCAAACTTGCTACTTAAGGAAAGTAAAAGCGTATTACTTTGGTTTCAATAAATTACAAATTAGGTGATTATAAATTGTGTAAACAGATAAGTATATGTGTATTTTGCAGGGTATGGTGTTTCTGATGCTGGATGTTAGTTTCTGTAACATTTCGAAGTCTTCAGATAAATTTACTAAGATTCTACATATTTAGGATTATGATATAAAGTATTACATTTTTGATTGAAATAGTGATATCACAGTCTAACTATTATTGCAAGGTCACAAAACTTTATGAATACAATTTATGAAGTGCATTGTTAATTTTTGTCGCATTACAATGTTGCAAAAATGGTTAAAGAACCCGGTCCTTAATCTGTGGAAAATGAAGAAACAGATGAAACAGTCCTAATTACACAAATGAATGTATTATTAATTAGCTAGTTTTATTTGATATATCAAATGTCAGAATCCAGGCTGCATCAAACTTCCTTTGTGGATCGACTGGTTATTATGTTTTCGTATTTTACATACTGTTTAATTTTCGTTTATGTGTTTTCTAGAATTTTTATTCCTTTGATTTCTCTGTCTTTTTATTTTTTTGATTTGTTTTAGGTTTTTGTAAAGCGCCTAGAGGCCTTTTGGTATTTGGCGCTATATTAAGAACTTATTTATTATTATTATCATCACTGAATATTGGTTTTATGTACTTGAAATTGCAAAATATTAATACAGCTAAGTACTGTAACTTTGAATAGGTGACAGCATAATTAACAGTTTACGTTAATTACGCAGTTGAATTTCATACATTGCAAGTTTAGCAGAAACAGGACTATATGGATCAAATGAAGCTGATAATGGATCACATATGCAAGAAGGCGTATCCAGTACACGAGCATTTGGAAATGAGCAATAAAGAAAAAGAAAAGAAAATAGAAGACCCCCAAATGACAGTATAAATTTGAAACGTGTCCAATAAATGTCATACTTATTAGTACTTCAAATATCTAATATGCTTTTGTGTAATTTATACTAACAAGAGCTGTCCCTTTGGCATAGAATGTAAATTATAAGGAAGGGAGTCTGATAGTTGATAGCTCAGCCTACATGTAGATCGAATGACAAGGAGATGTAATATATATGTGTGCACCTTCAAAGTTGATAATTATCGACATGGCAATTTTATGAGCCCGAACGAACGTAGCTGAAAGGCTGGATATAAAGATATCAGATATGCAGAGATACAGGAATGTCATTGTGGTATGCATATATAATGCATGTATATAATGCATGTATAATGCATGTATATAATGCGTGTATAATGCATGTATAATGCATGTATATATAATGCATGTATGCTGCACGTATAATGCATGTAACTATATACATATATAATACATGTATATAATGCATGTATAATGCATGTTTAATGCATGTATATAATGCATGTATAATGCATGTATAATACATGTATATAATGCATGTATATAATGCATGTATAATGCATACATAATACATGTATATAATGCATGTTTAATGCATGTATAATGCATGTTTATAATGCATACATGAATAATGCCAAGAAAGGATTCAATTGTGAAAAGTACTGAAGTGATACCTTAGAGATGGGATATTCTCCTAGCTGGCAAATAATGTAAAACTTACATTAACAGAGAGAAATAATGACCACATGTATGTTAACTGCTAGCTCAAAACTCATCTCAATATCTTGCCCCTATGATAGATATGTAAGGTATAATTAATTGAATTATTCTAATTAATCTAATTAACCAATTTTATTTGCTAAACCTTCTATGACTCCACAAAGTGGACCTCAGTAGGTGGTCTGTAACATCATTAGGGTCAATGTTCTCCAGAACCTTTACTAATTATAGAATCTTCTTGTTGATTTATTGTTTTAAAACCCAATACATTTGGAATGTTGCTTTGCTATCGATTTAAACTTTTAAATTTTTTTTTTTTTGAACAAAATACTATTCTCCTCTGTGGATAAAATAACAGAACTATATCAAAAAAAATATAAAAAGTAAACCATTTCTATTTCAATTACCAGGCTGATGACATCATACCCTCCACTGTTGCCATTTGCCAGATGCATAATTGACAAAGTACCACCAATTCACCAAATTTAAAATATTCAATATCTTGACCATACAAACTACTATGGGTTTGTGAATGGATATACCTAAAGGTCAAATGAAGAAAGTTTTCCACAATTTTGTAAAGCAACCAACTTCAGCCACAATCAAATCCTTTTTACTTAATATCCTTAATGAGATATCGTGCAAGATACATGTCCAATAACATCATCAGATTATTTGCATCGTGCATGTACAAACCTTGTACAAACCATGAACAAACCATGTACACAAACCATGTTAGATGTCAGTGTCCTACATGCATGGACCCAAAATCAATTCCTTGATTAAGCATACATTAACTTTTAAAAAGTGGATCAGACGTATTAGGTTAGACATTATATACACTGTAGGAGGGACCTGAGGTTGTTATTTTCAAAATTACTGAAGAGGAAATTAAAATCTAATTCCTCCAAAGGGCACAGGTTTGATGGAAATTTCTCTGACGTTGTTATACAGAAGGTGACCATTCAATTGCAGCCTTACCAATCTAGATAAGGTCAAGGTGTTCACACGTGAGGAATTACTACTCATTGTGAATTAGAATACCGTAAAAATCTTAAAGGGTTTTGATTATTATAGTTAATGTAATCACCAGAGTATCAAAGAGTGGTCTGGTCCAAACAGCTTTGCGTCACTCGTGAATCTGATCGCGTATTAGAAGAAGTCACTGACCCGATAGGTGATGAATAAATCAATTTTAAACTAACAATGTTCTTCTCGTAATCTTTATAAAAAGAAGAAGTAAAACAATTTCACTCAGATATAAGTTTTTTTGTTTTTTTGGTGATTGCAATATTTTATAATGCAATGCAGCATATTTTTTTAATGTTGGTGCTATTCATATCAGAAAGTAAGGAAACTTGTGTTGAATTTTTCTCATAGATTATAAGGTTTACTTTTACCTTACTTTTATTAGTGACTATTATTGGTTTGTGTTTCTTAGTTATGTTATCCATCTCCTTTGTGTTCTTTATAGTGTCAGCTGAAAGATTGTCTTTAGAAGGCAAACTGCAGCTCAAATGAAACTTGGAAATCATTAAACAATTTTTTTCAGATGAAAATGAAATATTTCATAAGTGTTGACTAACCATCTTGAGTGGTACTTGCTTTTTGACTTTCCTTTAATGTTTTTCTCTCTTTATTTGCCTCATTATTTTTACGGTATTCTATAAATATTTCAATCACAAAAAAACAAGAAAACTTATATTTGCCTCCTTGTTTTCTTCTAAATTCTCCTTCTAATCTGTAAGCTGTGTTCACTATCCTGTAGGTAATTGAAAAATCATTTGCTTAATTTCTTTGTCGTTTGGAAATTTTTCTTTTCTTCTCTCTATATAACCCGATTGAAATATACCAAAACCGTCATAGTGTACGCTTTGCTAAATGAATGAAGACAGACATGGTCTCGTATGTCTACCTGCCCATCAACATTGTCTGAAGCTATTAAATTTTATGTCTTAATGAACAGGATATAGTGCATGGTCTCTATGGCAACAGATCAGGCACAGATCCAGCTTGTTTCTTTCCTAATTCTGCGGCAAATATCCAACTTTCTTCCTTCTTTCTTTGTCTCTGTAGGAGAATGGCGTGAGTGGAGATCATATTTGGGCGGAGACCAACGCCTCGGGGGATTTCTGTTACGTGGGTGAGCAGGATTGTCTGGTAAGTCAATATTGGGTAAGTAGACCAAAGTCAGGGCCACTTGAAGTCAAAAAAAAAAAAAATGATCCTATAAAATCATCCTAAACTTCATCCTTAATTTATTTCCTTAAGTGTCGCTGCTTTTAAACCAATCGTCGGCATCTGTTTACGAACGAGGGTCCACAAAACTCTGGGGAAAGATTTCAAAGTGGGTCGCAAAAATGTGCGCAAGCGGGTTCGCAGGATTTTCGCAGACATTGGAAAATTTTGACTACACTTTTCGGAGTTTAAATTGCCAACGGAGATTGGATTAAGTAATTTTTATTTTGAATACATGTTCAAGTCAGTATTCCTAGCTATTAGACATTTTAATGGATTCTCAGCAGTGATAACAAGGGGTGTGCTTGTCTGGTGGGTCTTAATTCAATCCTCAATGAAAGATTCTAGGTAGTCAGCCTAAAAGTTTGCGGACCTCTGTGCAAGATTATATCCTTACTTCGATGCTTTCCCAGCACTTGTCAATGTTTATTAACAGTGCTGTGAAGTCAGTGTAATGTTTGTGTGTGCAGTTCATATGCATAGCATCTTTTCTCCCACGCAATGAACTGCGGAAATTTGATTAAAACTATAGATACCAACCAACCGAATAAAAAAAAAAGGGAAAAACACAAGCACAGAATACAGAATTCTGGTTTCTATGTTTATCGTAAAAAATCAGACAAGCTTTTCATCCTGAACTTCAGATATTCGTAAACGTTAATAAAAGTGACGCAACTTAATTTGCCGAAAGAATTTTCAGCTCTTAATACGGAAAAGATGTTAATTCACACTCAGCTGGTTACAAGATACAAAGGGAATAGGATTCCATATGTCTCAAAAAATTTTACAAAGTCATAGTGCAGTTTGGTGATAACAAATCAGGGCTTAGAACTTTAAGGGTTTGGAAAGATTATGATATGATCTAGTGGAGGTGAACTACCTGTCAATACGAATCTTTGGATTTTGTTTCCGCGGGGGTTCGGTATGACTTGCATGATCAAAAAATTGATACGGTTTAACTTAAATTTAATATTTTGCTGTGAGGGTAGTAAGCGTAGGTGAAGATTAGAGAAGAAAATTGGGTTATAATGAAGTAGAATCATCAACAGGGGTGGCATTCATGAAAGACGCTGTTTCCTGCGCTTCAGAATAATTTGACTGGCCTGGAAACTTTATAGCCAAGTACTTTGTGGGAGTTTATTCCCATATATATATATAGGTATTCCTATCTATATATAGGTACTTTGTACATTTTATGTAGTTTTATCAGTTCCTCCATATAGATGGGAGACATCCAATTCGATGTCTGTAGACGCACGCTTTAACGTACTGCTTGAATGTATGGAGAGTTGATTGAGTGTGGTATGAACAGTCTGTTGCTATTCAGTACTACAACTCCATAATAATTACATATATTCATAGCTTTTAGTTAATTTATAGTAAAAGGGTCATAAACAAAAAGGTGACAATTTTGATCATTTCTCTGTTGTACCCAATTTGTATTTGCTCAATGTTTAAAACGTGCCTAAAGGCAGCAAAACCTTTAGAATTGTTTTAAGTATCAGTAACATGAAACTAGTTGACGTTTTCATAGACCCTGCGTAATTGTACTAGGTGGGCTTAATTTGAGCAATTGGAATATCATAGTTTCAGCAAATGATACTATCGCAGAAAACCGTCGAAAAGAAGAAAATTAATGATGAATTCAACTCAGATACCATAGGAAATCAAATAGTCTGGTGCCCTCTATAAAAAGAAAACAACCCTTCTCTTTACCCAAATAGTGAATTTATTGAAAGCAAAATTATTAAAATAGCATTTGATCAGAAAAGAAACAAAGAAGGCAAAAAAAAAACCTGACCAACAAAAACAGTAAATTTCTCTTGTTTTTGTTTCATTAGTTGTTTGGTCTGTTTGTTTGAAACATGGCTTGATGGTTAGCACCAAATTTCTCTTTTTTTGGGGGAAAATGACAGAAAAGAAATTTGTCATTAGCACTTTTGTCCAAGTTTCTCTTGTGCCAAACAATGACTGTTTTTAAGAAGCGATAAGAACACTTGTTGCGCTTATATAGCAAAACATTGACAACAGGCATATCTTTTGATTTCCATTTCAGTTCAAAACTTATCTCTTGAAATGTAGTAATATCATAAATAATTGTAAATGAGAGGTGCTTAGGTGGAGGTCACTGCTTAGGTAGTCATAATTTGGTACATTGGAGATATTACTCTCCCCACCCAAAACCAAAACAATGAGATAACTTGTCAACTTACCAAGGCCCTGTGTCTAAAAGAAAAGCTGCCAAATCCTGCTCAGCAAGATTAGACTAAGTATCAAACAAAAGGGATTACTAATCTACTTTGTTGGATGTGTGAAACTATGGAGCACAACAAAATATGTATATGCAGTCCCCCTCCCCCACCCCCCTGCACCCCTCCCACTCTAAGCATCTTAAGACCTTTGACATGGTATCCACAGTAGTAACTGAATATGCATGTTTTTAATTCATGAAAGCTTCTTAAATCCACACCTTGATTGAACAGCATGGTCAGTTATCCAATGACAGCAAAGTCTTGCTGAGAAAGGAAAATTTTCAATTTTGTGAGGGGATATTACAAATGATAAATTGAGTGCAAGGTTGAGTGATATTTAGGGTGGCAGTGAAGACTATAGCATTGTACATGCATACAAATGGTTAACATTGAGTTAAATTTAGTCCTGAACATAGAATTCTTTTGGCCTTTTTATTTGAGAATTGTAAGTTTAGTACAGACTGCTACTTTAACGTCCCTTGTTCTTGAGCACAGCGCCTTATTATTACTTTAAGGATGACGTCGCTGTTGAACGGTATATTTCTTAACTGCTTCCATGGAAACGTTAGACTTGTGCCAGCTGGGCAAGCTAGCTGCCTTGACTTCTGTCTCTCACAACATTTGAGCAAAAAATAGGATGGTATAAGTTGAAGATTGTCTGTTATGAAATAAAAAATTTGTACATGTATTCAATCGATCTACAGCGTGGATAAAATTTGAAAACCAAGATCTGTACACAGCAGCTTCAGTGCCTCATGATAGGTATTGTCCTGTGTATAACCCTCGTACAGTAAATCTTAGTCACAATTAAGCTTACTCTCTGTACAAATTAAACGACAGCTGAAATGATTTCATCGCTGCATGATCATCTCCCACAAGTGAAGGTTTTTTTTTTATCTCAATGAGAATGTAGTTGTCGATATAATATTTAGTTCATTATTTTCGCTTTCATATCGATCGAGAGATCTAGTCGAAAGAGGAGTAACCTAAATAAAACGTTTCTATTATCGATAGTTTCTGTGGCCCTGCTTTTGTCTTACCTTCTGTTTTTATATCACTAAAATCTCTTGTTGATTTCTTTTCTTTGTTTTACTTTTTTTAATGTTTCTTTCTTTAATTGATTTGCAATTTTTCACATCTTTCATAAATGTTTGTCATTTGTTGGATTTAATTTTCAAAGCTAATTTTTATTGCCGATTTACTGATTTTATTTTTTATTTTTAATTTTTGATATAAATACTAGTGTATTTCTTTTCACAAAGAGCAATGGTATTTAATGTGTGGTTTCAGATTCATTTGATTTGAGTTAATTGCGATTTTAATTTTAATACAAGGAGGCTTATGTTAACAGTTCATCAGTATTGGCCTCATGAAAGATTGCTAAGTTATTGCTATTTGTTTTCACACAGTATAGCTCCCTTGAAAGTTCTGTTCCCCCAATTTATTTGCATAAATTTTTATACGAGTATTCCATTTGATAATTAAATATACCCTCAGAGATGAAGAGCTAGTGCTCAGAGGGTCAACGCAGTAAAATGAGTTCTTAAATTTTTGACGATGCCTCGTGACCATACATTAATTGACTTTCTAGCATATCTGAGGCCAAATAATTACTGTTGACATTTAAGGTGGCTTTATAGCTGTATGTTTTTTTCTTCATAACCAATTTTTCACTTTCTGTCAGATTCAACAATATGAAATGTTTCTTAGAATTGTATATATTATATTTATATGTATTTATATGATGTATATATATTTATAGTAATTGCTCTCAAGAGGGTGTATCTAATACTGTAATAATTAGTCTCTAGTGTATAAGAGATGACTTCAGTCCCTATTGTTATGTAAGTTAGGCTGCAAGGTACTATTGAAGTTTCAGTTTGTCAAGTGATTATAATTGTTAACATGTTTTGCATCGTTATAGTAATTAACAGCATAAGACTAATTATTGTCTGCAGGATTTTTAACAATCAGTTTCGGTTTATGCACATGCAATATGAAAGCAACTCCTTATGAGATTCATGTGATTATACCAGGAAGAGAAAGTGACAAAAATCAGTTTGTTTTCTGCTTACATCATGCTACATGTTGGCAGGTGAGTTCATAGCTACATAGCTACAGAGGGAGAGGTTGGAAGTGGGTAGGAGGGTACACTGTAATCTGCTAGGAGTGCTTACAGCATGCTACATATTGGCAAGTGAATTCATAGCTACACTGTCAACAGAAATGTAACCACAGGTCTGTAGCAGCTCACTGCTTTAATTCAAGTCCTCTTATAGTTTCCCTTGATGTAAGTATTTTTTAACTGACAACTCTTTTGCAACTTTCATGTTGGATTAAAGAGCATGGGAGGGGTAAATCCTGTTTGGGAGGGGGACGAGGGGGAGGGAGAGGTTAGAAGTGGGAAGGAGGGTACACTGTCATCAGCTAGGAGGGCAAAGAGCCACCAAGGTGGGAGGGGATGGGTGGGAGAGGTTAGAAGTGGGAAGGAGGGTACACTGTTATCTGCTAGGAGGGCAAAGAGCCACCAAGGTGGGAGGAGGGGGGAGGGAGAGGTTGGGAGTGGGAAGGATGGTATACTGTTATCTGCTAGGAGGGCAAAGAGCCACCAAGGTTGGGGAAAGGGGAATAGATCTACTGTAATGGAGGTATAAATGGGAGCAAGCATCCAGAAGGTGAAACATGTTTTCAGACACTTAATTCTTAAAGTTTCTAGATTTTGAAGCAATAAAGTACATGTCAGACAGAGCAATGAATTGCTCAGAAATTCCTCGCTTCATTGAGTTTAATATTAGGAGGAAGTATTCATCTTGCAATCCCCATTGCAACCCCCACCCCCTCTCATCACCCCCCCCCCCCTCCAGTTCTGTGCACAAGCATTAAGAGATGTCTGTACTTATTGTGATGAATTAAAATTAACTTAAATGATCTGGGACACGCATAAAATAACATTCCTTGTCTTGTGTACACATATATATATATTTTAGCTGCACTTCAATAATAATAATGTTTACATCCTATTCAAGCAGTACATGAAACAGTCAAACATTGACATACTTTAGTTACATGTAAAGTTCAGTGCTTTTGGGTCATATTCTCGATTCTAGTATAAAAACAATGTTCCTTATGATAGTTGTGTGTAGCTATGTGAACACAGTATGTTTCATTTTTTGTGTGTGCAGAAATAGCAAAAGTATCTCTAATTCATGTAGTATCTATATGTATCTATATGTATCTATATGTATAATATTTACATTTATGTGTCATCACTGTCATCATTTTATTGCACAAAGGTAACTTTTTTTAATATATTAGGTAAGTCAGCGAGAGAATAGACATGTAAAAATCTGTGCCCGTCAGACTCCTTGATTAATTACTCATTAATTATTAATCAATCGTCATTAACTTGCAAAGCGAATTAGCAGCTACTGACAACCTTTGTTTCAAGTATGCTGGTAATTAAATTTCATAGAATATTTGCATGGAGCATTGTTCTAGTTAATCATGAATGGAGTGAAACTGTAGGTGACAATTTTTCAGGGTCAGGTGTAAATTAAAAAAAAATGAGTACTAAATGAATATTCTTTATTTTGAGTAGATTTGGGGATTTTTGAAATATTATTTAATACTAAAAGTGCATGCAGTCCAATTAATTATACCTTGCATTGTTAATTGTCAGGATTTATTGAAAATAATGAGAATTTTTAAATTTTTTTGATCATCTTTCTGTTAATTTGCATTTGTGACATATGAAAGAGTATCTGGTCTGTAAAACTAGTATAATCATTAGTCTTTCGGATAATTTACCTAATAATAATGCTAGACGTAACCCAGGCATTCACTGAAATCTTACACGTAATTTTCCCATCCACCTGACCCACACAAGTTATGGTCATTATTTAGCATCCGCTGACCCACTTCTGGGACACCACCCACTTCTCCCACTCCAGAAAGTATTATATACACCACAGGGTAAATGTTTTCTTGTTCTCCCCCTATTCCATTACAACCTGCATCGGCTTTGTAGGTTGTCCGACGGATGACTAGTTGTTAATACATTCAAATTGTAACTAAATACCCTCATTTAGGAAAAATCATAACTTGGTATCACCTCAAAGCTGGGCTGTTCTAATTTTACCAAAGCGAACAAATGCACAAATGCACATATGCTACAAATTTCTTCAGGCGGCCAATTAAATTTGATGTTCTGACAACCAAAATGTGTAAGGCCCGGTTATATCCCAGGGACAACCAGAAAATACTCTTGAAAATTTGTGGTGCACCACTGTATCGGTTAACGAAGGTGTGCAATTGTGAGTTGTCGGTACATTTGAGATATAGTTGTAGGGATACAGTATAATGTCATCATGCAACTCCTTAACCTCTGATTTGAGTTCAATTTATACTATATTTCTCGGTTTGATATATTAGTGAAAGGTTTCGACCAAGCACAAAAGCTGCTTTCAACAAATTTTGAGAGGGTTTTAATTTCAAGTGTGAAGTACTGTAAAAGACACTATATTAAATTAAATTTGTCCCTTTTGCCTTTTTTCTACCTTCTCATGCAAATCACCCAAAGGCTAACCTGCATGTACGGTACAGTGTTTGCTGGCTGGCTCTCACAAAAAGGTTTAGCTTGAAGCCACACTTATTGGCTGACCTATATATATATGTACATATATAATATATATATACATACATATATATATATATATATATAGAAATACACACACATGTATATGTACATGTAAATATATATCAAAAATTTCCAATATGGCCACCATTCAAAGAATCAATAACAAGATTTAATGCAATTTTCTTTGGGGCCATATCTTCCCGAGGTTCTCTCAGCAAATTTTCCCCCAATTGGTAAAATGTTTATTACATTTACTGTATACTTTGGAGACTAAAGTTGTCAAGTAAGTGTGGCTGAATAATAAGGGAGATGGCTGGGGGGTTTGGTTTAGTTGGATCAGGTCGGTAAAACAGGGTACGTTTTTTTTGTTGTGCCAAAGCAAATTTTTTGCCAAGAGTTATTTATCAAAGCAGCTGGATTAAGATACAGTTTACTCATGAATAAAACATTAAGGTATTACTGTTACTTCAGTAAAATCTGGACAAATAAGTTCAGTTGAACTGTGTTCAATGTTTTAATTTTAGATCATGTTGTACATAATTATTCTCCCAATACGTGACAATTAAATATATAATCTCTATGCCTGGTACCAAGCCGCCTCCCCGTATAATTATCATAGCATCTGTCAATTTTGTGTAATTAAAAAGTAGTCTGTTGCTCGCTTTGCCACAATTATAACCACCCGCTGCTCTATTTGCATGACTTAATTCTTAGATGCAACAATTTCACATGATTACCAGGGACTTCAAAAACTAATAGTAGGGTTAGAAATTGGTGTTGGATGGTATATTTGTGTTTTTTATGGTTTTTTCTGAAGTTTCTTAAGTTTTCCTTTATTGGAGTAGAGAGTTATATACACTGGTGTTTACCGATATTAATGGGATATATTAATTCTCAAGTAAGGATAATCTTGCCTGCCAGCGGCATCCACAATTTATAATAAATAATAATAAATAATAAATTACATTTATGTAGCGCTTAATACAGCGTTTCGAAGTGCTTTACAAAGTAGGAAAGAGACAAAGGAAACCAAGGGGAAAAAAAGAAACTAGGAATCAAACAGAAATGTTGTAAAGTTGTCTCTTGAAAATACAAAGGGAGGGAGAGTCACGAACGTGAAATGGGAGTTCGTTCCAAAGAGAAGGCGCAGCGACAGAAAAGGCACGATCGCCATAACGAGTGCGGGTTCCTGGACCAGGAGTTAATTGCAAATGCGCATCATTGGAAGAGCGAAGCGTAACTGTAGTTGACTGACGCAAAGGAGTAAGAAGGTCAGTGACATATTGAGGGGCAAGCCCATTGATGGCTTTGTAGGTGAGAAGTAGGATCTTAAACTGGCGATGTGCTGAGAGATGGGAAGCCAATGCAATGAAAGGAGTACAGGAGTGATGTGATCAAATTTTTTAGTGAGTGAAACTAGGCGCGCAGCAGCGTTCTGAATTCTCTGAAGGGGAGCTATATGAGAAACTGGCAAATTCACATACAAACTGTTGCAGTAATCCAGATAGGAGGAAACAAAAGTGTGAACCAGTCGTTCAGTTGAGCCTTGATCTAGATACCTCCTGAGTTTACCAATTTTTCAACTCGGAAGTTAGGAAACCTGTAATTGTCACAGTTGTCTGACAATACAGGATTTCTTTTTCAAGTTTCAGTGTTTTTTTAATATTTTTTTTTATAACCCCATTTTCAGTTCACCTTTGTGGAATATATTGTTCGTGTACATACTGCAGGAACTGTAGTATTGTGTGTCTATTGTAGCTGCTCACTGGATAGGCTACTAGCTGTCTACTTTATTGTGGCTCACTGGATAGGCTACAAGCTGTCTACATTTATTGTAGCTGCTCACTGGATAGGCTACTAGCTGTCTACGCTTATTGTAGCTGCTCACTGGATAGGCTACAAGCTGTCTACATTTATTGTAGCTGCTCACTGGATAGGATATACTAGCTGTCTACGTTTATTGTAGCTGCTCACTGGATAGGCTTCAAGCTGTCTACGTTTATTGTAGCTGCTCACTGGATAGGCTACGAGCTGTCTACGTTTATTGTAGCTGCTCACTGGATAGGCTACTAGCTGTCGTTCAAACCAAACAGCTACTGTAGCACACAAATCATACAAGTTTCCGTTCATGTAGATAAATTTCTCCATGTCTTGAAAATCCTTGCTAATAATCCCACATTCAACCATTTATGTGACTCGATCACTTTTTGGTGATGTGTGTATAGTTCACACAAATTGATGTTGTATATTCTCTACCATGCAACAGATAATATTCCAACTGCAGTATATATATGCTAGCCATGGTTGACTTGTCTAGCATTAATAACAAAAAGACAAAGAGACATCATGAGATGCATCTGGTCTATGCACTTGTTAATTAAGGTAATAAATTATCAAGGAGGAAAAAATTGTTTTGAGGTTTATTTCTTGCCTAAAGGTCACAGCCTGTCTGTAAGGAACAGAAAAGAATGCTATTACCCCCTCCCCTCTCCCTCCCTTCCCTCCCTCTCCTCCCATCCCTTCCTCCCCCCCCCAAAAAAAACAGGTCTTTTGTTAAAAATACAACCTAGAAGAGATATGGAGATCTCAGGATGGTTACTTCCATTGGCAATGTTTGGTTGCTTCATATTTACTATTAAACCAGGCTTTAGCAGTTATATATGCATACAAGTTATTAAGTGTGTGTGTGCGGGGGGGGGGGGGAGGGAGGGGCGGTATTCTAGAGATAAACATAGTTCTAAATATTAAGGTTTTTCAGTGTGAAAGGTCAGTGTATCAGGAACTATCTACCACTACATTATAAAACACAGTATTTAAACATATCATAAATCTGCTCCTTAATTCCGCTCCAGGGGAGCGTGCAAGCCTGTGCCTTTATATACGTGTGCACCACATAGATACTGTACACCAATATGACATGTCAGTATGTCTCACTATAACCATGATGCAAATTATCACTAAGTACATCAGCCCTGAACAAACATAAAACAGGGCCTCTGACACAGTCAGGTCAGTGGAGGGTAAGTTTGGCATGGCCTACAAAAGGAGTCAGACACCAAGTCTAAAGTTCTGTCAGCCTCCCCCTCATCCCCACCCCCCACCCCCACCATGCGTCCCCATTCTCCCAGTCCAGCTGAAGCTTGCATCAGGATCTCTACATATTGAAATATATGTTACATTGATAATGAAGGCAAGTTTGGAAAGATTATCATTATAGCCTCAGAACCTTCAAAAACAAAGCAAAAACCTTAAATTCCTTCTCATTCTACCATCCAAAGTGCCAACATTGTGCATTTTGTTGTTTGAATTTCCTACAGCGATTTTCGTACAGAATTGGAACCTACTGTATGTTCCAATCATTGGAACATGATTTTACTAATTTCAGGCATATTAGGGTATATAACATCATACAGATGAACGTTTATTAATAATGGCAGCAAAAAATGAGCTCTATCCTGTAATTAACGAATATGATTAATTAGCTGAATGAGATTAAGCATTTCTGGTCTCTCTCCACAGAAGGCAGGGTCAAGACGAAAATGTGCAGCCTGCAAAATTGTGGTCCACACAGCTTGTATGCCTCAGCTGGAAAGAGTAAGATTTTAATCTTTTTGTAGATAAATTCTGTATAAAAGATCTTATATATTTGAGTCTAAAACCAGTGTTTTTGTCTTGATTTCTGTTAATTTTGTTTTTCTTTAATAACAGAAATGCATTACAATTGTATATGAATATAAAGGAAACCCTTACACTTCAATGTACAGTAATATATGTAGGTCCACTTGTCTCAGGTCTACTAAGGTCCACTGAGGTCTACTCAAGTCTAATTGAAGGAATGATTAATGAGACTATAATGATACCAAGAAAATAATTTTTGGAAACTTATGAAGCAAGTGTAAGGATGTTTTTTTCCCCCCTCCCAAAAAAATTCATCATTTATAAATATTTATAAATATGCTAGCTAAAAAATACAGAAAAAGTGTTAATTTTTTCAACACTGAAGATGCTTGTGCCATTTGAGAAATTATTGTTAATAACAGGTGTTACTTGCTTTTTTATTGCTGTGTGATTGAGGAAATGTCTAAATCAAAATAATACTTGTAAAACTAAGTACAAAAATCTGTTTACAAAAATGTTGGTATAATCTTTCATGCAAATTTTAAATGCTAGCTTTGTATTCAACTACTCATGTGTGTAGGTAAATTATGACCTAAAGGTTTTAAAACTTACCAAAAACTTGATATTGTGGTATTTTTGAGGTCCATTTCTTGTTTTTATGCAGATTTGCAGAGCTGGTGGCAGACAAATTAGTTTCTCATTTTATTATGTACAACATAAAACTGGCAGATGTTTCTGTATTAAAGATTCCTTATTGATGTCTGCAGACATTCAATTTTAGTTATTTGCCTTTCCAAAACTATTTCTGCTTGCAGCAAAGTTGGACATTAAAAATGCTTAACATTTGACAAGAAATCACTCTTCATTCCCAGGGAACATGCTTGCTGTAAATCTTTAATAAGATGAAACTTGTTATAGAAAATTTCCATTTCTTTGTGTAACAAAGAAATTGTTCAAAATCTGGTTCAAGATCCTGAAAGGAAACTGGCATTTGCCCCAGATGTACTTGAAATATTCATTAGTTCGCATGACATACACCTTATGTCTCAAGTTGCCTTGAGGACAAAATTCAGGGGAAATTTCGAAAAATTGATTGATAAATTGTTATCCATGTTGTTTTTGAAAATGTTCACTGTTTTGTCAGCGCCTGCATGTTTCCGCGATGAATTTTATTTCGGCAAACAACAGCCTTTTCTTCTACGTAGGTGGTTGGTTGCCTTTATATTTTTGAAAACTAGTAAAGTAATATTTGAAATTGAGTGAATACTTTGATTGGGATATATCACTAAATCATTATGCTTTGGCTCTCCCGTCAGATAAACTTTAAGTGCAAACCAACGTTTCGTGATGCTGGCATCAGAAACTACCGAGAAAACCAAGTAATTCGTCATCACTGGGTTCATCGTAGGCGACAGGAGGGCAAATGCAAACAGTGTAGTAAAAGCTTCCAACAGAAGCTCTTTCAACAGAAGGACATCGTTGCAATCAGCTGTTCGTGGTGCAAAGTAGCGGTGAGTAAATAATGGCGATAGGCACCGCGCAAAATTGAAACCCTAAGAAGGAAGCGTCGCCTGAGGTTGTTATTAATAGAAACTGCATTAATGTATGCAGTAGCTAGTGGGGTGGAGTGGGGGGGGGGGTTTGATGGAAATAGTATAGTGTGCAAATACCTGGAGGTTATAGTAAACTTTAATCGACAGAAATGGGGAAATGTTGTAGAAAAATATTTAATGAAGATCTCCAGCCCAGCAGCCCCAAACTCAACACAGGGCTCTGTCAGATCTGTAACCAGCTGAAATTTCTGAAATCACTGAGAATATTAGTTTTAAGAAATCCCTGAGAGAAACTTCTTGGCAAACTACCTGCACATTCCCTGCACATTATCTGCATATTACCTGCATATTGCCTGCACATTCACTGCTCACATAGTGTGACATATTGGAGCTAACACTTGGTTTTTGTGTACCATTCATAACTATTGCACATTTAAGCCATGAAATGTTGCCCACTATTCGTTTGGCAACATTACTCACGTCTGGTCTTCAACCAATCAGAAAGCTTTATTGCAGTACTCTCAGTCACGTCTGCTGAACTGAGTTTAAGCTTTGAGCATCAGTAAAATTTTATACCAAGTCTCCGAATTGGAATACACTGGACTTATTACACCTAGGATTCATCTCAAGACTAATTATTGTAAAAGGGATCTTTTTAAAAATATTTTCACAACGAGCACACCTAGATTTGAGATATGTTATCAGCGCTAGACAAAATCTTTGGAGATCTGTAACAGGACAGATCGCTCACATTAGGACCCAGAGCTGTAGATAGCTACCACTTTGTTTGGACCGACGTTACAGCGCCCTCTACATAAACACTGACGATCCCCATTGCGAATAAAGAAAGGTGACTTTAATAGTTGTAGTGAGTTTGTGTTTGTATTCTAGAATGGTTTAATATCTGTTCTTTTATTTGTCCTTGTGGATTTCTACTCATACTTGGGTCATTTTGAAAATCTACAGGAATTCTACTTGTACATCATACTAATGCTACTGTATTGCACTCATATTACATGTCTGAAAGATAGTGTTGTAA
This sequence comes from Apostichopus parvimensis, assembly GCA_000934455.1. NCBI lineage: Eukaryota > Metazoa > Echinodermata > Holothuroidea > Aspidochirotida > Stichopodidae > Apostichopus > Apostichopus parvimensis. Next base: position 101,428 of record KN883728.1, read on the forward strand.
CAGTGTTGGATTGGGACAACATTATTATAAAGCACGGTACTGGCAGAATGGGGTGAGAGGACCCGTTAAGTCTTGCAGGTTATTCAAAACCAATACAAGGAGCTTGGGTTTGGAACAACATGGTAAAGGTATAGCTTTCTCTTCGTGTTAATTATCTCAGACACAAATGAGAGTAAAACAAGAGTTGCCATGGTAATATGGCGAAAACACAAAATGTTTTTCACGCACATCAATTCCTACCAGGACATTTCTGATGACCTGAAGCAATGCAAATCTGATCGGCCATAGAAGTTATATAATCTCCATAGATTCCCAAATGTGTAGACTAAATATATAAAGGTTTGCAATGATTCGATGAATTAACTTTGACAGGGGCGCAGCTACTTATGTACAGCATGGTCGTCATGATGGGATAATTGGCTTGAGATTAGATTCACAGAATGACCCCGATTTATATATAATATGAAACCTTTTAAAGAGTGAATGTTTTTCGATTAAAGAGTGAATGTTTTTTGATTCTTTTGATTTCACAGTACCACAACAAAGTATCATGCTTTATGATGCTACAGATAGAGGAACCTTGTACATTAGGAATTCATGCCGCAGTTATTATACCCCCTACTTGGATTATACGCTTACCTAAACAGAGAATACAGGTGAGTCAATTATGCATGGCTTTCGTTTGCTTTTAATATGTAAATAGGCAATTTGTTATTACATATCGGTGGTACAGTCGTGGCTTTCTTCTGCTGTACATGGAATTAAAATTTACATTTGTTTTCAATGTGTACGTAAGCTTTTTGGCATCGTACGGTCAGTGCATGGCGTGGCTCCCTAATTCAGCTGTACAAGGAATACAGGTAAAAAGATGCTTTTATTACGTTTGTTTTCAATATGTTTGTCAACTATTGGCATTACCACAAAACTGTAGTGTGACTTTCTTCTGCTTTACAAGAAGGAATCCAGGTAAATGATGCTATCTCTTACATTTGTGTTCAATATTTACATAACTTATTGGCATTGTTGATACATATCAGTGGTGTGGAAATTACTTCTGCTGTATATATCTAGAGAGAGAGAGAGAGAGAGATTATAGGTAAATTATTCTTTTGGTTGTGTAGAACATTTTGTATGTTATCACTAGTTGATCTGTGTTGTTACTTGTGGCTTGAGCATTTTTTCCCCTCTGTTTCGATCTTGGTACCAAAACTATTTCTCTTTATCTTTTGTTTGTTTTCTTCGCAGTCGTCTTTCAAAAGTTCTCAGAGAAAGAAGAAGAAGCCATCTGTAAAACGGAAATCTATATCCAAGAAAGTGGATGAGAGCAAGTACAAACCATTCATCATCAAACCAATACCATCCCCGTTAATGAAACCGTTATTAGTATTCATTAACCCTAAGAGTGGTGCAAAGCAGGTAAGGTCAGAGGTCAACCCAAAACCATGCCTGTAAATGCGATCCTTGCATAATTATTCATTAACCCTAAGACATATGCAGGCAGGTAAGGTCAGAGGTCAACCAAAACCATGCCTGTAAATGCGGTCCTTACGTAATTATTCATTAACCCTAAGAGTGGTGCAAAGCAGGTAAGGTCAGAGGTCAATCCAAAACCATGCCTGTAAATGCGATCCTTGCATAATTATTCATTAACCCTAAGACTTTTGCAAAGCAGGTAAGGTCAGAGGTCAACCCAAAACCATGCCTGTTAATGCAATCCTTACATTACTATTCATTGACCCTATAAGACTGTTTCAAAGCAAGTAAGGTTAGAGGTGAAATAAAAATGATTCCCATTGATTAAACCATTACTAGTATTCATTAAACCTCATTAAAAATCTGGTGAGATTTTGGTGGCCTGAAGTGACACCCTGACAGTACCTTTTTGCAGTTTTCTTTAAGAATGGATTATAGTCCACCAGATTGGTGAGAGAAATTTATTGGCGAAAAATGCTCCAAACGTTCCTGTTTGTTCAATCTTTATCAAGTTAGAACATGTTAAATGCCACTAGAATAAAATGAAAAGACTTTGGCTAAAAACTCTGTATATAATATAAGTTGAATTTACCAATGGAAACCTAAGTTTTCAAAGACAACAATAAAACCCTCAACTAACTTTTCATATTTTTAATTGCCTTTTAATGCTTCAGGCATGCATGCATGCATGCTTCATATTCAAAGCGGGAAATAAATCCTGTCATCAACCAAAATGTTCCCCTCTGTATGGACGTTTTCTTGGAAGTAATTTGAATAATTCTGATCTCATGCATGTTTGATTATCATCCTTTACCTGCGAAAATTAACAGCATTTGTTTTTAGTTTCAAACCATTGAACCAATGAAATTTTGTTTACTCACTGTCAAAATTAATGAAACAGCTGATATGATTGGTTAATGTACAGTCATGCCATGGATGATAGTGTTGCCATGGAAACT
>KN883728.1:117559-130367 GCA_000934455.1 Apostichopus parvimensis
GTCGAGGTTGGGGGCTGCATAGGGGTGTCATAGGGGGCGGGGAGGAATTTATCCAGTATCACATTGCAAAATGCGATACAAAATGATCAAGTTGCTATACAAACGTAAAGATGTGTAGCAGCTGTTTACACACAGAAACTATAGTACTCAATGAGAGGAAAAAATCAGAACTTTTGAAAATGATACATACAATTTGAACACTAAATTATTCCCTGAGAGGGTTTGGATACTGAGAGTGGAAGCTTTTTTCTCTGTGGGCTGAGGAAATTGTACAGCCATCCCATTCACAGATGGAAAGGCTAGCAGCAGTGTACAAACCTGCTAAGTAAATCAACTTGTCAAATTAAAAAAAAAAAGATGTCATCACATCATTACAATTAGGATTTCAATCTAGCCACTGTATGGCTTGCTTTAGTTAACTGAACTTCATTGAGCTTCAACTGTGCAGATAGACTGCATACTTTACTGGAACACAGTGTACAATGAAACAAGCTAAACTATAAATAAACAGATTTATAAATAAACAAGATAAACAGGCTGAAGCTGTACTAAAGTGATCAATACATGCAGGACTGACAGTATTCCGGACAGACTAGTTCACTGCAAAAACATTGCATTTCCCCCTTTTCTGAAATTGATCACTTTGTTTTGTTTTGATCATAAATAAAGTTTACTGATGTTCCCAACAAGAGCGTCACTGTATACAACGTTTGATGCCTTGGTCATTTCGTTTGTTTTTGACAAGAAGAATCCATTAGCATCTGGCAGCTGTTATTAGCAGTTTAGAAAAGACCATTTGAGTGTGAATTTTCCTCATCCAGTATTCATATGAAAGGATAGGCTATAAATAAAATAACCGACATACTCTCGATTACAATGGTTGACTGGCACGTGACAAAGGCATGACTTTTTGTTTTTGTCATATAGTAATCAAACTTTACCAAGCTGAACGGGCATATGGTCTGGCAGATATTTATATTTAGCAGGCGTAAAATTAATTATTCTGCCGAGAAGAGATATAGTGGTTATTTCGTGATGGTAAAAAGTCCAAATGGGTATATTCTGAATCTTGTGTTGTTTCTTACTACACTACGCATCAATTGGAAACAGTTTATCCCGTCTTGTTGTGGCATTCCATCATAGACGGCTGGGTTTTTAGCTGGGAGTTATGGGTGGTGAAAGGTGGGAAAGTCATGGCAGGGGTCGGGAGGGTTTGCGTGGGGACAGGATCTGGGTTTTTTTCTCTTCGTTTTTGTTTGTTTCTTGTTTAGAGACATATATATTTTTTTTTTCACAGTTAAATATAGGGAGTGCTCTACTCGTTAAGCCATAAAGGTGTTTCAGAGCACTTCCTTTCGCAACTCTTTGTATATTTTTTACTTAATTATTATCACCTGAATGTTGTGAGAAAACAAATAAATAAATTTAAAAAAATCAGATGTCAAACTCTGACAATGCCGATTGAATGATGTAAAAAGCCAGTGGTTAATAATTTACCTCTGTGATGGAATGAAACCACAACCTGTGAGGTGTGATGTTATATTGCTTTAGATGTCATGTCATCAATTGAAATACGCATACCTAACAAAGTAGGTCTCATGTTTTCATAAAGTACATTTTAAAGTGAATAGCCTGATTATATATTAACTATCATGAGATTTGATATTGCTTTTCTTTCTTTCTTCATCTCATTATGTTGTCTCATTTTGTACCATCCAGAGGCCAACCCTGAGAAGTTTAGCAGTCGCTTCATGAATCGGATGTACTTTGCTAGGGTCGGGGGAACGGACATTCTCAAAAGGCAGTCCAAGGATTTGACCAAACACGTGATCTTGGAATGCGATGGTTTTGACTATACTAACAAACTACGGGAGCTCAAGATACACTGCTTGCTCTTCTTAAACATAAGCAAGTAAGATGTCACATATTTAATCAAAAAGGACAACATTTATCTTTGTATTTCAAAGGATACATTCTAGTTTGTTTTGAAGAGGACGTCAATTTCAAAGATCATCCAATTGATACATTTAAGTAAAAATCTTTTCAAGGTCTCTTTTCACTATGATTTGAATGATTTGAAAAGAACCCTCAATATTTTGTCTCCAGTGTTCTTTTCATGGTAGCTATGACCACACATTACAGCGAACTGGAAAACTTTCCTTAATGTTGACTTCTTATCTCCACTATGAAACCTTCAGTCATACAACCACCCTATTGTTTAATTTTGCTATGCATAAAATATGTAATACACAATGGAATAAAAACACCCGATACTTCCACAGCAAGTAATACTCTTGAAATGGTTTCGAGTGTACAGGGTGGCCTAATTTTATGATATGTAGCTCGCAACCAAAAACGTTAACCTTTCGATGTAGAAAGCTACCTGTCATCATTGGAAATCAAAACTAGTTCCTTGATTATGTTCTGGTTGATATATAATACATGTTGACCTAAAGCAAAATGAAACTTACTTCAGATTTATCAAGTGTATGAATAGGCCCTTTAGCCTAACATATTGATATTGACACCATATGTTTGACTTAAATAGCTGCAACGAGGAATTCAAGTGGCTGACTTTGACAGAGTTATTTGATGACAAGAAACAATAAAGGGACGTATTTTACAAATGCTCAATCGGGAGTAAAAATCCAAAATTCACTCTTTAATGGCAGAATTTCTCTAATTAGATCTCTAAACCTGGTATGATGATGAGAATCAGTAATTTATAAGATTGGCAAAATATAAGTCGTGGTTTTGACTCACCAATACAATTTTGAATTAATGTTCCTTAGTGATGAAGAATGTTAGAATTTATGAAACATTTTGCATTTACCCCAGATACGGAGGCGGTACAGCTCCGTGGGGAACTCCAAGTTCCTCAGCTAATCCACAGTTTGAACAACAGAGGCAGGATGATGGTTTCCTGGAGGTGATCGGGTGCACTCCATCTCATCTGGTAGGTATCTTGAGGATCCTCCCAGAGTCAAAATGAGGGGGAGGAGGAGGTGGGAGGTGATATTTCCAGGAAAACTTCCCCCTCCCAAGGCAAATTACATTGGGACAAATTAATTTGTGCTGATAGCGTCAATGTTTAAGGGTTGGTCTACTATAAGATTTATCAATTTCTACATAATTGGAGTCACTCTCCCTGTATGTTGGCATTAGTTCTGGTCTTGTCTCACAAGCTTTAAGCCTTTATGCCAGAATCTTACCAGCTGCAGTATAAGAACACATACCATTTCACATAGCATCTGAACCATTATTATTTGAACCTGGTACTAGATCTTGGAACAAACAACAGTTAATCTTTCTGTCTTTCATATTTGTAATCGTGTTTGTTTTTTGTAGGCTGCGCTCTATGTCGGAGGTCATGGAGAGAGAATCTGCCAGTGTCGGGAAGCTAAGGTCACCACCTTGTCATGTCTGCCGATCCAGGTGGATGGCGAACCGTGCCGGCTCCCGCCAAGCATCATTGAGGTCACTCTTAGGAATCAGGCCAACATGGTCATGAAACCAAAGAGACGGGGTTCTGTACCTCTAAATTCAGAGTAAGATTATATTTGTAACAGTGGGTGTGGGGAAAATCAGTGCCCCCTCCCCCCTTCGTTTTTTCTCTCTGGGAATGTATATGTTTGTAGTAAGGGCGTTGTGGTCAAGTGGTTAAGGTAGTGGACTTGTGATCTAAGGATTACAGGTTTGAGCCCTGGCCAGATCATTGCGTTGTGTCCTTGGGCAAGGCACTTTATCTCCAATGCCTCTCTTCACCCAGGTGTATAAATGGGGACTTGCGAGGTGACTTGTAAATATAGTTGCGTGCCCCGGTTTGTGGCTGCACCCTATGGGAAGTCCCCCAGGGGACACGTGGCTGTGGTGCACTGTTGTGCCCCAGGAGAGATTGTTTGAATTGTGCACACTTTGGTGTGTAGGTGTGACAAGTTACCAATGACCAGGGTTAATTGTAAAGCGCATAGAACTTGTGGATTATGCGCTATATAAATAACGGTGTAATAATAATAATAATAATAACTCTACACAGACATAAATGAATTATTGAATAGATTGCATCTCAATGTATCATTCATTTTTCAATGCATTTATAATCAATGTATTCATCACATATGTAAAGCTTACTATTTGGTCAGTTTTTTTTTCTCTATCATTTTTTTTCTTCTTTATGTCAGGTTAAGCTTGACTAGCTTTTTTCCAGTCTTGATGGAGTTAATTCAAGTTTAGACTCAGAAACAAGCAGTATGCTTCCATTTCCTTTTGGCAGCAGAAAATAGTTCTTACATATGGATATACTAAATTATTGGTGATGTCTGTGATATGAGGATAATTTAAAGCTTGGGTTCTTTTTGTCAAAATTTTTTTGGCTCTCTGTGTTCATTCTTTTCTCCTATTTTATGATCACTTTCCAGCAATCCGCTGTCCAGCGATAGGCTGAGAATTCAAGTCAGTCGTATCAGCATGCACGACTACGAACGACTAAACTACGACAAGGAGAAACTCAAGAAAGCCTGTAAGAATACACTGCATCTTCTTCCTTTGCATATCTATATATATCATCATGAACGATAGGGGAGGGGGAGGGGAGGGGGAGGTGGTGGGACTAAAGAGGGGTAGGGGTAAATATGAGGGGTCGGGTTCTGTAAGGCAGAAATTCAACAAATCTCTACAACATGCAAAAATCTGCAAATTTTTGTTTCACGGTAGCTCAATCGCCCAGTATAAATTTAATTTTCCTTTGGGGGATACAAGGAAATTAGGCTCATTACTTTCATTATTGCATTGTCTGATTAAAATAAACAATTATTTAGCATAATTAGATGGACCAAAACAGCTCAAGTGAAATGAAACAAGAATTTTTGCTGAATCCAGAAGGAAATTCATCTCCTTCGTCTTTCTTCAGTTAAAGAATCAACATTTTTAAGAAAAGAGAATTTTATTTTTTTATTTTTTATAAAACCATGTATTGGTCATTAAACTTTACATTTTTAAAGAACAAGTGAAATCATCTTTTTCATCCTTTTACTGAATTAATGTTCTAAAATGAGCAACATTGCTACACTTGTGTTTTTGTCCTCAAACTGATAAGGTTGTCACATTTTGTAAGCAGATGTTATATCAAAACTGCCATTTGCAACAAGAACTTATTTATTTAACCCTCTCTCTTTCATCTCCATGAATGAAGCCTTCATCTTACTTCTGGTTTCCTTTCACTAAGATATAACCCATTATTCCACTAGTCCACTACAATATTAAAAGCAGTCATTTCATTTTTTGAAGGGAAACAAGATACAAGCAGTTGTTAATGCTTTATGTGACATCACATGTTATAATTGAACACAAGAGAGAGACTCTCATTTTTCATGACCTTTTTAACTTTATTTAATTTTTATTTTGTTTATTCCATAAACTGACTAATCACGTAAGCTAATTGCTACTAGTTTCAGGCAAAAGCTAAAACACAGACTTTCATAGAGTATGGAGGGAGAGAATGTAATAATTTAAAGTTAATTGAGGGATCCTAGTCAGGTATGATGATTACACTGAGCAGAGTTAGATGAAATGAAAATATCTTTGATGAATTAAGCGATAGATTCAAATGGAAAGAGGAATTGACAGATAAAGAAGTGAAACCAATTCTCACAAATAATGTTTAAATCACAAAGCCAGGTTTCCTTTTGACAATATTGATATTAGAAAGGGGGAACTTTTTCAAATTTTGTAATATCTAATGCTTTGATTGAGTTAGAATAAACTTTCCTTAGTAACTGTTGTTGAAACTTGCCGGAATTATAAAAACAATTAGTTTCAGTTGGGAAGCAAGGTCATTTGTATCCGTGATGTGAGCTTTGTTCATTCATTTATGGCTGCAGTGAGTTTTGAAATGAGCAACAGTTGGGTGATGCGATACTCGACTGTTAGAGGAAAGACCCAGGTGTCTGCAAACATCTACTCTGCTTTAGGCACTGTGTCAAGAATAGAATGCTTGAAGAGGCTGCATCATTCTACAGCCAGGCTGTATAGGACATAATATTTTGTCTTTTACAGTTTCACACATTCTTGTTTGATATTTAGTCATGCCTTTCTGTAGGGGACTTTGCAGCTTTCCTTTAAGTTGACATGGTTCCTTAGTTCAAAACACTCTCACAACAGGTTTGACAAAATATGGCATAAAATCTCCAAGTATTTCAAGCTAAATCCCCCCTCCCCCTCCACCCAAAGCAAAAAAACACAGTAAAAAAACCAAACAAAAAACACTGGAAGTAGCCAGGCTTTTGTACACAAAACTCTTAAGTTATCAGGGACTAATCCAGGCCTCTTATGAAAGAGGGGGCATAGCCTGGGGCAGAAGCCAACTTTCAAATAGGGGGTTCAGTGAGTTACCCTCAGTTATAATCTAATTCATATTTAGGAGTCTAAGAAAAAATGGAATCTCTCCTGAGACTGCATATCCTTGATATGTGTGACATTATTCTGTGCGATAAATTTAAGCAACAAAGCTAATTAATTTCCTAAGGAATTACTTTTTGTTTTCATTTGGGATACTAAACTCTCTCATATCATGTGTCCTTGGGATTCACTTTTGTTTTTTCCGTTATATTTATACCTCCATCCATTTTGATTGTATATTTGATATTTACGTTTATTACATTCCTCCTCACTAATGGATCGGTTGACTTTAATTTCTCTTACCCACCTAACCTCCTCCTCTGCTGCTAACCAGCCGTTCCTTTGGGTATCATACTAGTGGACACTGACAGTAACCTGGAGCATATTCGTGCGCATATTGACCGTCTCTTAGAGGTTTATATCCTACAAGACAACAGCGCCAACGGGTCAGCGTCCAGCCTTTCCCCGACCTGGTGCTTCTTAGATTGTAAGTAGCTGTCATGCTGCAGTTACCATGGTGATGTTGCAGTTACCGTGGTGATGTTGCAGTTATCATGGTGATGTTGCAGTTACCGTGGTGATGTTGTTCCGCTGCCAATCCCTATCCCTAAAGGTCTTCTTTGTGCTGCATATGTCGTTGTTGTCTTAGTCCGGTAGATTTTTCCTTTTTCAAACTGCTTGGCTACTTTTCCTGATTACTTGCTGTGTAACTCTTTAGGTATGTGTTTACTATAGTCAGCTCTGCTTAGGCAGTACGTTGTACATGCGCTACATTCTTGCTTCTTGTGCCGTAGTGTACGTTACCTCTCTTGGTGTTGTTTCTGTTTTGATGCTCTCAATGCCACTTTCTTGTAATTTGAGAATGCGCCTTGTGTGTTTTCCCCTACTATGCACCTCTCTTCAACCAACCATGCATGCATTTTCAAATAGGATATTTCTCATGTAAAAAAAATATAGATTTTCAAATTTTGTTTTTTAATGTAACCAATTGAAGATGTCAAATTTGTACTATGGTTTTCTCTGATCCCTCAGAGCCTTTTACACATTCTCCATTTTGAAAAAATCATGTCAGCTTTTATTCCTCGACCCCTACATCCTTCACCCTCCCCTTATCCCATCCCCTACCCCCCTTATTCTGCCTAACACTTGTTTTTCTCTGTTGGTGTGTTATTTAAATGTTCATGTTTTTAGTGCTATTGTGTCTCAAGCAGTTTTACCTTGTGATAAGCTCCACTGTAATAATAGAGTTTTGCATGTTCAGGGAAAAATGCAAGAAAGGAAGAAGGGGTGGGTGGAGGGTGAGCGGGGGTTACAGGAGGGAAGGGAGGGAGGTTTATGGTCCTCATGTACAGACTTAATATTCATATTCTGCTATGTAAATTCTATATGCAACAACTATTGTGTATTGCAGTTCCTCTTTATTTCTTATTATCAATCAAACTTACCTCCATAGTTACCCTTGTTAGGGTGTTTGACAGGCTCTCATAGAGTTGGACAAAATTAGTCATTTCAATTATCAGTGTCCTTCTTCCAGTCTTTGAAGCTCGGTAAAGTTCATCCGTTGAATCGTCTGTTAAATTGTCATGGTTTAAGCCGATAATCTGTTATTGTAGAAGTTTAAAATGTAAAGAAAAATTATAATTGAGATTTTCCTATTAATTTGCACTTGATCGGATACTACAGTAAATCTTCCTGGTTGGAGAGTTTGTGATGTAAGATAATATTTAGTAGTGTAAACCAAAAAAACCTAGTGCAACTCTTTTGGTCATTCCTAACTCAACAAAAGTCTCTGTGTATAAACATTTTCATGTATGGAAAAACTTAGCATTTAAAAATCCAATGTAAATTATTCAAGCCTGCCGTCAATTCTCGATGTGTCATTTATAAGAAACTGACTAAATTTAGGGATTTTGAAGTATGCCTCTAACTCAGCAGGAGAAAAATCAAGGTTTTTTTTTTATATATGAAAGACATTTAAGAAGTTGAAAAATATCCAGAGACAACCTTACATTACCTCACAAAATTCATCCCCTTCATAATATTGAAATAGGACCTAGAGTGAATCTCATCTTTGTTTCTTTATATGGTTTGTGGTAGTGAACATGTTTGAAAACCTTCAGTAATATCAAAGAAATATTTACATTTGTTAATCAGGACAGGTTTATTTTGTCTGCACTTTTCAAAGTCCCAAATTTATAACCTCTTTTGTCTCAGACTAAAGTCTTTCTTGTCTCAAACTTTATAATCTCTTTGTTTTTTTTTTGTTTTTTTTTTGTCTTAACCTTTTGTTGTTTGCTCGATAAATGTTCACTTTTCACTATTTATCTAGGAATAGTTAGTTCTTAATCTTGCATTATGGTACAGATTTCAATTTCAAATTTGGGATTTCAGTTTCCCAAATTTATAACCTCTTTTGTCTCAGACTAAAGTCTTTGTTGTCTAAAACTTTATAATCTCTCCCTTTGTTGTTTTTTTTTTGTGTTAACCTTTTGTTGTTTGCTCGATAAATGTTCACTTTTCACTATTTATCTAGAAATAGTTAGTTCTTAATCTTGCATTTTTGAACAGATATTGATTATTATATTTTCCACTGACAAGTTGATCCAACTTGGATAGGGTATTGGTTTTCTGTTTGTTTTCCTGAATCCTGATGGTATAAAACTAAACGAAACAAAGCTAAACTGACATAGTTGGCAATTTTACAGAATTTCTTGAATCTGACGGCATCTAATAGAGCAATATATTAATCTTGGTTTTGCAGATGAACCTTCTATGGATCTCCATGTTGTTGCTCAAAATATATAAAAATAATTCTTACTTCAAAATATATGACATAAGTACTAAACTATAGATTGAAGTTAGACAAAAAAAATTATACAGATCAAGGATTTGGATTTAGGTGGATTATCTGAGGATTATCAGGTGCCCCTTGAGTGTGCAGTTTAAGGTTACATTCTGATATACTAGTAATGGTGTGTTTTTGGTATGTTTTGGCATGATATGATTTTATGATAGTTCCAACAAATGTGTATGAGAATTTAATAAAAAATGGAATGTTGTCAGTCATCTGGAAATGATAGTCTAGTAAAATTTAATTTGACTGGCTTTTAATATTTCTACTTGATTTAGTAAAAAAAAAATCCCAAAACTGCTAAATGAAGAAATGTAAGCATTGGAAAGTTGTCAATGAACTTAAAATTGACAAACCAGTAATTAAAATTAAGGTTAAAAAGCTATTTCCATTTGTAATAGTAAACTTTACAAAACTGAAACATTTTTCTTAATCATTTGGTGATGCAATGTTAATAATAGTTAATCCATTCATTAGAGTTGATCCAAAACACGAAATGGTCCCCCTCTGGCAAGCTATAATATATTATGTACTATCTTCAGGGAATTGAGAAATTTAGTTTTTGTTAAACTTGCTCTCTTCAAAGATGTTAAATATAGAGGTCTAGAACCTAAAAAAAAAAGATTCTTTGAAGACTTGAATGAAGTAAATCTCCTGAAAATATGTGGGTGACATTGGTCCTTCAGCGAGTAAGTAAGATAAAAAATAATAAAAGTCCATCGAGTGAAATCATTTGAAAGATAGATGACATTTATCGGCATATTCATTTGTCTGTTTTCTCAGCAACGACAGCCGATAGGTTCTTCCGGATCGATCGATCGCAGGAACATCTTCATTACATCACGGATATCTCTTCGGACGACTTGTATGTGTTAGATCCAGAGAGGACCAAACCCTCGCCCCTGACATCGGATCAGAAAGCGGGCTCGATGCCGGACCTGTTGGCTCAAGAAGGGTTGCATCGTGTACCCCCTCATCTCATACTGGGTAATTCGTTGCCCATACCGACCAGTGGCCAGTTACTGCAGTCTAGAAGGTACGTTCGTTGTGGTCATTAACCATGTCTCTGTATCTGTCGCAAGTATCGGATCTAAAAAATATTTAAATGTTTCTTAGAATTAGAAGTGAATTTAGCTTCATCAGCTTTCTTCTCTCCCAGCTGTTTTAGAGTGGTCTAGATATGTTAGTAGATATATTAGTAGCAACAGCTCCTCCCGACATTTCTCCTGAAATTGTCGGACTTAAATACCTTTCTTTGTAAATTAGAAACATTACACATTCATCGTTTCTATGATTCTCTCGCATTCCTACTTTCAACTACCACAGAGCTCTGGGACTCCTCCCCCTCCCTCCCACCCCCCCTCTGGTTATTGACATACCTGGAGGTGCAGCTATATCAGATATTTGTTTTTGCCAAAGTAGTAATTTTCAAGCACTAATACACATGTCAGAGAAGAGAATTATTGTATATACCAGATTGCTGCTGGGGCTTCCAACTGCTACTTGTCATCTATAAACCAACGACCAATCAAAGGAGCAGAAAGAAAAAGGGAGGGGCCGGTGGGGGGGGGGGTTGGAAATTTGACAGGTCTTCAATCAAGTTGTCTTCAAGTCCCCAACCCCTCCCCGCCCCACTCCCCATCACCTCCCCTCCCCCTCCTAGCACACAGGGAGCCGAAACTCGCAATCGAGCCTTTCGTAAAATTACATTCTGTCCACACTGACAAACTAAACACTGAGTATCAGACTTGAAGTACAAGTTTAATAATATCAGTACAAATCCACCTTCATTTGAGTACAAGGCTTTCAGGTGGAAAACGAGTACTAAATTTGGCATTAATATCGGTACTAAGTTTTGAAAATGCCCCAGTACGAGTAAGGGTATATGCACTCACAATAAGGTCTCTCTAATGCACTCTGGACATGATCCATGTACTTTGGAAACAGAAAAGAAGGCAGTAATCACATCATCTTCCTAAATTCCCAAAGTTTTGCCATTTTGTTAGGCAGACCACATTATCAGGGAAGCCTCCAACAACTGCTGCCAAAGGCTTTCTACGATCCTGTAAAATTCAAACGAACGTAAAATAAACAATTACACCGTATATCTTGTTGATGTGTTCACATTTTCAAAATAATAATATATGGCATATTTTAAACATTCTGCATATTAACTTGAAACACCTTTTAAAAGTGTGCTATCTGCTAAAAAAATGCTATTTTAATTGTGCCCTTTTGTTGAAAAAGGTACTTAATAAAAACTAAGATAACATGTAGATAAAAAGTCCACATCGTTGAAAAAATCATTCAAATGCTGGAATGCAACGCTACAGACTAAATTTTGTCAGACTGAGTGGTTTGCCCCTTCAAATAAAAGTTACACGTTCCACCCCCTTGAAGTTTGTGCCCCCCTCCCTCCCTCCCCTCCCTCCAGACAGAGCCCTCTTCAGCTCCCCTGCTCTTTCTTTTAGTAATACATTGTATGGGTGACAACGTATGATTTGTCCGTCTCCGTATTTTTCTGCCCCATTCTCTGCTGCCCCCAATCAGTGATAGCATTTATGACTTTGAGATCAGCACCCCCTTGAAGTTTGTGCCCCTCTCCCTCCCCCCTCCCTCCAGACAGAGCCCTCTTCAGCACCCCTGCTCTTTGTTTTAGTAATACAATGTATGGGTGACAACGTATGATTTGTCCGTCTCCGTATTTTCTGCCCCATGCTCTGCTGCCCCCAATCAGTGATAGCATTGATGACGATGACATCATCCCCTCATCTGCCGTTTTACAAGTGGACGAGACTCTGGTTGAAGGGGCAAAGAATGACTATGCGGGGTATGACAGTGATGTCTCCCTCACTAATGAACCAACAAGGGACTATCCCAGGTACTATACGTTGGTCACCCCAGTGTGCATGCCACAAATCTATTTTAATATAAACATGGGTGTCTTTTCAAGTACCATTTTGCATTTGATGATGTGCCTACATCAGAACTATATGGAAGTTTCAAATTTTCTTGCATAACCGGCCTTTAATAAGGACACGATCATGTGAAAAACATGGCTTTGAACATCGTGTGACGAGGTGTGTTCCCTTGACAAATTGCAAATTGCAAAATTCTCACAGTTTAGATGGTTTAGATCACAACTTTAAAGAAACATTTTTTTTGTAATTTCATAATTGCCAGTAGAAATTACTCACTGTGTTTTCAGATGAATAAAACACCCAAACACTCTCAGATCTACTCTGAATCTCTAAAAGTTATGTCCCCACATTTACGGTAGATCATAATAAATCCGCACTATTCCGTTTTCTGTTTGGGTGGTATGGTACAGGTATTAAGAATTATATCCCAACATGAATATTCAACAGATCTATATTTAGGACATGATCTAATGTAGTGCTCAAATTCTGTGTTAGCAGAGTTGAAGGCTCTGAAGTTGGTCTCTTTATAAAAAAAAAAACACCAACAAAAAACCTATAATTCCTGTGGATAAAACCTATGATTCATGTGGATAAAACCTATGATTCCTGTGGATAAAACCTATGATTCCTGTGGATAAAA
>KN883729.1:73060-93633 GCA_000934455.1 Apostichopus parvimensis
TGCACCCCGTCAGAAGGTTTTCAAAGCCCCGATAAAGCATATTTAACCATGTTTAGGCCATGTGCTCGGACGCTTTCATTGTTTGTGAGAGGGATGGGTGCTATTAATAACAACATTAAAGCGATGACGATAAAAGAGGGAAAACTTTTTAGTGACAATCCATTATGGGCTAGAAACCACAAAAAAATTGAGGGCGGCAATATGCACATAAGTGTCTCCCCCACTAAAAGGGGGGGGGTATGTGGGTACATATCCTCCATACAAAGTGAAGACTTCAAGGAGCGTGTCAGTTGATTGTCCCTGCAGGGCCAGACCTAGTAGCTCTCGACGCCACTGGTTCTCCCTATCTATCGTCCGTTCCCCCAGGACAACGGTAAATTACTGACTACAGTAATACTACAATAGGCGCTCTAGAACCCCCGTCGTTTATGGAACGCGAAAAGGGCAAACATATTTCGTTGTCTAAACTAAGTTTGTTGTTGTCCAAACTAATGTTGTTGCTGCTGTTTTACCACGCGAAAAGGGCAAACTTATTTCGCTGTCTAAAACTAAGTTTGTTGTTGTCTAAACTAAAGTTGTTGCTGCCGTTTTACCATGTTGCTGTTGTTCGTCTAAACTTACGTTGTCTAAACTTACGTTGATATCTAAACTCACGTTGATGTCTAAACTTACGTTGATGTCTAAACTTACGTTGATGTCTAAACTCACGTTGATGTCTAAACTCACGTTGATGTCTACACTTTCGTTGCTATCCAAAGTTCCGTTGTTGTAACACATTGTGAACGAACATCATTCTTTCTTTTAAAAAAAATTATAACAATCAACCGCAAGTTGCTTCCGCGCAGAGCTAACAACATTTCTATTACAGAGTTTTTCATGCTATATACAGCCAATGATGTTTTCTCAAATTTCCCGCGATTTGTTTGGTTAATAGTCCCTTTCCCATTGTCTGCAAACATGCTTGCATCTTCAGTGTTCAATGAACGCAAAATAAGATGGTTTAACTATGTAACGCGAAAAGGGAACAAATTCGTTAACGTCCTGATTTGTAGCAACAGCCATGTAAGTACCGTTAACCTGATTTGTCGAACAAAATCACGTTGTTAACGATATTTATATGATAGTTGCTACAAATCAGGACGTTAACGAGGACGTTGTTAACGATATTTTTAACGTAATATTTGAATAATTGTTTAAACAAAGAAAGTTATGAGTTGAGACAATCTATTAATTTTGCGGGAAGCTTCCATAACATCTTTGATACTGAAAAGGACTTTTCATCTCACAGTATGTTTTGTTCTCTCAGTATCGAGAGTTAATAATGTAAAATGTGCATTCATACCACAGGTAATTTCTTCGTTGCAAACTTGCGTAAATTTTCGCGGTCCCTCTACCCACGTGCTTCAAGTCATGATTCTGCATGGTGCAACATTCGTGTGTATAAACTACTATATTCATACATCGTCAAAAGTAGTCATTGAAGTTTGAAATACTTCATCGACATTGCGTAAAAATGTTATTGAAATACTATAATTTTCGTGGAGCTAGTTGTTTCCAAATACTGCAAAGCATCCAGAGTAAATGTTGGATCAGTTGATCAATGGTTGGATGTAGTCTGTGCTTCGTGAGTAACACGAAGGACACAATTTTGAAGTACGTATACTTAGGCAATACACTCACAGAACTAGTTTACTAAACCCGCCAAGCAAGTTCATTCGTAACACCAATCCAGTTCGGAGTTTCGATTTGGGAAATGAATTGTGGGGTAAATTGACTATACACAAACCTCGCTCAGCATTGTTACGAATTTTTAGACCAAAAAGACCGCTAACATGTTGTGCAAGAAATGAATCATCGGAGATACACTCGAGTTTTGACTAGGGCTATGTGTTGTAGGTACGGTGAATTGATCTTTTCTTCACAAATTTTCAGGATTTGCGCATGAAACTCTGAAGTTCGAACAGGCCTAATACAATTGCGTGGAATTTAGCGAGATATGCACACTGCATGCACGGGAATAATTGAAGAGTTAGGGTTGCTGGTGAAATCGCTGCAAGTTCAAAGCATGGAGGTACTATATATATACGGAGTTGGCGAGGAGGAAAGAGTGGCAGGGCAGCCGAAAGAAGGTCGGGCGGCCGCCCCTGTAAAACAGCGAAGCTATAGGGCACTGGATGGCATCTGCCATATATATTGTGTAGAGCATTCACAAAGTACAGGCAGTGATATGATCGCATCTTTACAACTATACACTAGTAAAAGTAAAGGTCATATAATAAACGCAATTGGTGTTCGATAGGGACGAAAACTTTTGTCTCTAGTAATATTACTGTCACTCGTTTAACTTCATTGCCGACATTCACAACATATCCAGACATCACTTAATGGTTCAAGTGCAGTATTTTATGCTGACATTTTGTCTCTACACTCGTTATACTTTATTCCAGACATTCGCAGCTTATCTATAAACATTGTTGAAGGGGCTCAACTAAGTTGGTTTAAAAGTGAAGTATTTTTGTGCCGGAATTTTGTCTAGATCGACACTCGTTTTACTTGATTTCAGACATTCACAGCGTATCTCTACACATTATTGAAGGGGCTAAATGAAATCAGTTTAAATGTGAAGTATTTTTATGCTGGTACTTTGTCTAGACACTCGTTTTACTTGATTTCCGACATTCACAGCGTATATGCATGCATAGCCTATAACATTTTAAAAGTTGTTTACCGCGCAGCCTCCTATTTGTATGAGGCGTAACGCTCATGTTATCTGGTAGGCTGGCGGTGGGAGATACGGTAGCTTATAAAACACGGTTTCCACAATTTGACCTCTAGTGACCCCAAATGGACTTGGACCTCCAAGACGCCAATTGTTTTTGGTGGAGGTGTGTATAGCCACGTACAGTAGACTGACCTGATTTCATCATGTCCATAGTGTTATTGTATCAAAATGGTGGTTTGGACCATTTCTATTGTAACAGTTAGTTCTGGATATACTAACAAGCAGAAATCTGGTGTACTAAAGTCAACGAAACCTCAATGCATTTGCATTCTGGTTAATATTACGCGGTTGAGCAATTTTGAACAGCGCCGATGGCAACAACGAAAGTTTAGACAACAACGAATGTTTAGACAACGGAAGTTAAGACATCACCGTGAGTTTGAGCAACAACGTGGTAAAACAACAGCAACACCTTTAGTTTAGACAACAACAAACTTAGTTTAGAAAACGAAATAAGTTTGCCCTTTTCGCGTTCCATATTCTTGTTCCATAAGATAATACCTGGAGCTTAGAACATTAAGCTTAGGATTTTCACGGCTTTATTAAAGTGTATTCTCTTGTACAATTGCGAACTGTGGGGCACAACGAAGGATCTTGATCGCAAAATTGACACTTTTCAAAGGAGACTATTTCGTAATATTCTCAACATTAGATGGACCAATCACAATTGGTTATCAAACGATGAGCTCTAAAATGAAACCAACCAAACACCTTGGTCATCCATAGTCGCACATAGAAGATTGAGATTTTTCGGTCATGTAGCAAGACTCCAGGAGGACGATCCAGCAAAGGTTGCTTTAAGAGAAGCATTGAGACATGCCGCTAAACCAGTAGGAAGGCCCGTGACTACCTTGCTTGGAAAAATAAAGTCGCAATTTAAGGACGTTAACATTAACAATTTCGAGGAAGCAATAAACCTTGCGCAAGATCGTGATACGTGGCGGAGGTTTATCACTGAGCATGTCGGATAGACGAGACTCAACTTACTACTACTACTACTATTCTACGCGTCACTTTCTTGGAATATCATTAATTTTACTAATGGCTCAACAATTAAAAGTGATGGCGCTGTGGAGAATCTGATGGCTGGAATTTGATATTCATACTAGTAGGCCTACGTTATGTGTAGAAATGGAACTTTGCGTTCGTCAACAGTAGATTTGCATACCTGTGGTAACGTTTCTATAGGCGTAAGCCGACAATAATACATTGGACGAAGCTTGATACAATCTGTTTTCAGCTTGCAGATACGGCAGTCCTGTTACAATAATTATAACAGTCAATTTTATTGGTTACGTATCACACGGATACAATTTGGATAATACTTATAATTTCAAGTTGGTGAAATTTTAGCACAACGTACGCCGTGGCTTCCACTCCCGACGTCAAAACCAATAGGTTCGGTCCCAAGCTCATTGACATGAAAGTAGCAAATCACTGCGATGGAAACTGAAAAAGCCCTTAATGAACGCTGAGGCTGTAGGCTATACTTATATTTTTGTTTTTTACGCGTCGCTTGCTTATACCCAACTTTTTCCACCGCAGAAATTTACAATCCCACCTCACAGAAAAGCTCCATCATTAGTTAAATATCCATCGCTATATGAATCCAGTTAAGCTGCTCTCAAAACATGTGCATGCACTTGTCAATACATTTTAAAAAGAAAGCTTTGCACAAGCCGCCTTCCAGACCCGCCGCGCTATTTCAAACATGGTTATAGCCAAGTTGACAGTACATTCACCACTTTCGTTCCCGTAGAAGCTAGTCGACATAACAGATCATTTGCAACTTGCAAGTTGGAAGCAGTCAAGACTTGTTACTCTTATTGCGATTGCACAAATTTACTTTCCCTTAACCAGCTATAGGGACTGTAATTTCTCCCTAACTTATAGACAGAGTTTGCACAAATAATGCGTTTTTCAGCTCTTGCTCCGTAAATGTATTTCATCGCCTTTGTAGAACTTTATGTATCCATTCCAACACGTTTGTTCCACATTCCCTTCATCGACACATAGGACCGACCAATGATTTTTTTTTTGTGATCCGGGAACATCGAAGGAAGGGTACCGTAACTGTTGATGTCGGTTGCCGTGAGGATGGAGGCGGGCACCTAGTAAGCCAATCAAATTGCAGGAAACAGGTCTAGCATAAAATGTGTACGACATTCTAGTCAGCCACAGCACGTAATTTTTTTTATCATTGCAAATCAGTTGTGTGGGCTGGTGCAATTAGAAATGGCTGTTCATCCTTGTTCTTTGTAGGCTATTATAGTAATTAGTACATCAACCCCTGATATAGTACTAATCCCGTGTACCGATCACGTACTTGTATAACGCTTTGAGCGAAAAGGAACTGGAAGTTGTTGCACTTTAACGTAATTTCTTTCACAAATTAGAGTTTTAGTTCGTAGCAACTTCGATGCAAAGTCAGTCAAAATTTATATGCAAAATCTAACATATCGAAGCAATTCATCAGGAGCGCAAGTTTGCATTTGTCCTAGACAGCCAACACGTACAACTACAATTTACAGGTAAGTGAGGCTATACTATCAAAGTGGATTGAAATGTAGGCTAAGCTAGAGTTCTCACAACGTTGTTGTCAATCAAAGTAGCATACGCTACTACTAGATCCAACAGGCTTACATCTATACACAGTTTGAGAGGAACGATAAGTTAAGTTTGCTTTAGTTATGATACGGAAGTATAGTCACTTGTGAATTATACATAACAACAGTTGGTTAGGTTACCACCAGTGTGTACTTGTACTGATTCAGAGTAGCACGCACACACATATGCTAAATTAATACTAGTAGTAGTAGTATAGTCAGTATTGCGAATTTCGGAACACTGCGAATTTCGGACACCCCTAAGAAATGCACAATTTCACCATGACAACCTACAGGAAGAGCCAAATTTTACCAAAAAGTACGAAGCTACAGTTACTTTCTCTCCAAAATGACCCGTGTGCAAGTAAATACTTACATATTTGTCAATAAAATGATGGAGATCTATGAAGTCTGTTATAATTACTGAAAGAGCAACTGCGCCACCAATTTTATCACCAGCGCCACACTGTGGGACTGTGTGTCCGAAATTCGCAATACTCTAGCAAAGAAATACCAGTTCCACAATCACGAAGAATCTTCTTGGAATACAACGTGAAAACAGTTTGCAGGAAAGAAGTTTGGCCGTGTATCGTTATATAACACACTTCTCCCACCATATCAAGTATATTTTCAGGTGATTTATACCAGAAGATATAGTTTTGGGGTGTTTTAAGGCTTAGGTGTCCGAAATTCGAAGTGTCCATGCTATTACTTGTACTCAAATGAAAGTCAAGAATGGAAAGTACTTGGCTGAAAAAGTACTCAAATGAAAAATACTCATTACTTAGATTCTAAAATGCTGTACTCAGAAACTGGTGCACAGAACTTGGATACTTTAGCTTAGTACTCAGGCTATGATAATTCCAATCTTGGTACTTGGAAACTCAAGTACTCAGAAATACTTGGCACTGAGGTAAAATGACTTGACTACAAGTTAAACACTGTAGGATATCAGAAGCTAGAACTATTTTATAAATTTGCCTAACATGACTAACTCAATTCCAATTTTAACATATTTGGGTGGATATCCAACATAAGCCAAGTTTCCAATCCTCATCTGGAATGTAATATTATTTTGCCATTAGACAAGCGAAACCATTCCGCCTAGGCCTAGATTTAACTCTAATCGAAATCAAATCAGGTTAGACAATGATAGAGCAGTCCCGCAACTTGTTTACAATTTGCAACATGCGATGCATTTTGGGAGGAACAATCCTAAACATCATTATTTTCTGCATGGTGATAGTGACACTCAATACCATAGTAGCGGAAGTGAAGAAAGACTGCGGGTGGAGGGGGGGGGGGGGGGGGGTCTTGGAACCTGTCAAGAATCAAGAAAAATCAGAAACATTTATATAGTGCCAATATCAACAACAGTTGTTCAAAAGGTGCTAAAAGACAGTTTCATGAAATTAATTACAAAACAAAACAACAAGTGACGTTTTGTTCGTGTCGCTACAAAATGCAGACAGTAATTAAACGTGGTACCTTAAATGTTATCTTTAGCTGGACCTGAGATGTCCATCGCTGTATCGTTTGTATACTTTGCTGTGGGTATTGACCGCAGCTGTATTCGAAACTAGGTCAAATAACCGGCAATAGATGTTTCTTTTTGCGCGAGTCTTCACACCCTTTAATATATGTATGCATCCACTAAAATCGCAGAATACATACATGTAGTAATTTTCACCACTGAAACTACACGTGATCGAGATTTACATTGTTGAGTAAATAAATGGAGTGTTATATTATTTCTTGCAACATAAATCAGGAGTATGGCTACAATAGCAACAGCCTCCCCCTCCCTCTCCCTTGCTCTCCCTTCCCTCCATTGTAGCCTTCTGTAAAGTGACATTCATTTGAGTTTCTCTGTTAACTTCACTGCATTTTTAGAAAGTTTCTAGCCTCATATCTCTGTCACAAAGTTAACTGGTTTAAGAAGGGAAAAATATGTGTTTCATTTGTGTTGTAAGCCTATACTGTCATAGCACATGGCAATACATGTATTTGAGAATGATAGGCGATAAGGTACTGGAAACCCAGCTGTACAAAAGGTGGCTATGTTGCTACGACAACAAAGCACACTGTATAATGTTAATGAAATCCGAAGTATGGTACGGGACTCAACTTGAAGAGAGTTTTGTTTCATTATACAAGATGAATTGTTAAATATTGAATTCAGATCATTAATGTCTAGATAAAGGAGGTGCAGATAATCCAGTTAATACAGTTTAACTGTATTTTTCTTGTTTAATTTTCTTTTGGTCACCAAGAGTTTTTTCTGTCTCAACCGGCCTTGAACCTCCTAACCATCACGCTCTTGACTGCCTAGTAGTTTGAGTGTGTTATAAAGAAAGACAAATGCCACTTTATATACAGAAAAACTGTAAACATGCAATGTATGCATGCCTAGGCGATAATCAAATATATAACTTAAAAGTTAAGAACTATTGCTAGGCAACTGATTAGTGCAACACCCCATTGAATTCATGGTAATAGTGGAGTGAAAAATTCAGTTTCCGTGCTGGAAATCATCGCTTTTATTGAGAAAATTGAAACAGAAAATGTTAGTAGATTGTATCGCTTCAGTAAAGCTGAAGTACGTTGACAACTATTTATTTTAAATGTGTTAAAGCAAAGTTTATGTGTACTTTCTGTGAAAAGGAAAAGGAAAACAATTCCATTTATGTTTCAAAATTTTCATCACACAAAATGTAACTTCAGAAACAAAATGTCCGAAGTTGGGAGTTGTAGAACAGTATTCATGAAGTGCCAATTCTGAACTTGGATTATCAGATTTGTTCAACACTACTTATTTTAAATAATGAATAAATGACTTTAAAAAAAAAGAGGGATGAGGGTGGGGGGGGGGGGTTAGGGGATGAGCAAATTGAAAGTGAGCTCTAGAGTTTTCACCTCCTTGTGATGTTATGACATCACACATTGACAAAAATGGCAACCTAATTACGTGACTCTTGAAGAATTGCGATATCTCTATTCAAAAGAAGCCTTTTCTTGAGCTGTTTTGGGGGAGCTGTTCATCCCAGGCATCGCTAATATTTGTGATATCAAAGATGATAGCTTGGGGTTAAATATCCTTCAATGGAATTTGTTTCAATAAATATCTTTTCTGAAATATTAGTAAACTTTGACTATTTGAAAGGTTTCCACCTGGTTCTCGGCTCTCAGACGTTTTTCTGCAAATCATAATCTACAGTATAATATTATGTATATTTGACTAATTGACTAATTTGACTATTTGAAATGTTTCCTACCACCTGGCGGCACTGTTCTCAGAAGTTTGTCTGCAAATCCCAATCTACAGTATATTATGTACATATATATAAAAAATTAAAACCAAAAACAATTTAACCACAGGCAGTGTGAAAAATGTCAAGTCATTCTTTTCTAGCATACTGTAACTACAGCTATTGTTAGCTGTGTGAACAAACCTTGTGTACTCAGCACTTCCTATCCCTGGTTAATATGTAAAGCAGTACGTTGGCACTTCCCAGTCCTGTGTATACCGTACGGACTAGAACCAGTTTAATTGTTGAATCTGGTGAGTTTGGATGCTTTTGCAATAAATATCTTTAAAACTGGAAGAGAGTATTAATGTATGCATTTCAATGGAATGACCGCAGTCAAACTATTGAAAAGAAATTCCGCTTATTTTCATGTTTTCCACGTTGCCTTCTGTTAAACCCAGTTGACGGTATTAAATAGTACAGTGTATCACTGAAGAAAATATTCTATTTAGTTGAATCAGCACCAAAAGATGGTACAATTTTTGCGAGCAGTTTTTTGTTGTTGTTTGATCTCAACCATTGGCATACTGTGGGAAGTAAAAAAAAAGCTAACAATTTAATGTTAGATGTTGTGACACTCCTTTGAAACTTTTGATATATAGTAAAATCCCGTATTATAAATAATAAACAGTACCTATATAGCGCAACTTACAATAAAGTCTCGCCGCGCTGTCCAAAAGAAAGTGAGAGATATGTACACAATATACAATAAGAGTAAACATAACAATTATAACAATGAAAACAGGTGTGTCTTCAAAACAGTTTTGAACATCTCCAGTGGGAGTTTATTCCAAAGGAGGGTTGAGGAGTACTGGAAAGATCGCTCGCCATAAGATTTAGTGGACACAGGGTGCATAGAGAGCAATGATTGGGTGCTAGAGCGCAGACGGCGAGTTGAGGTAAAACTTACAATACTCTCACAACAACACAAAAATAAAAAAACAAACCAAACAGAATGATGAAAAGTCAAGCATGCTTTAAAGCATGCTTGACTTTTGATATACTTATCAAATTAATGCACAATTGTGCATTAATTTGATAAGTATATCAATGAAGTTCATGAATTTCATTTATAAAGTTTCATTTCATGG
The DNA here is from genome assembly GCA_000934455.1 of Apostichopus parvimensis. Classification (NCBI taxonomy): domain Eukaryota; kingdom Metazoa; phylum Echinodermata; class Holothuroidea; order Aspidochirotida; family Stichopodidae; genus Apostichopus; species Apostichopus parvimensis. The sequence goes on from KN883729.1 coordinate 82,848, forward strand.
GTGACCATTATATCTGACTTTCTAGCATATTCAGTTGTAACACTGATAACCTTTAGAATTGAGTATTTACTTCCTTCCTTGCTTACCTGTTTTCCCACAACCTTTGCACCTCGTTCTACCTCATGCCTAAAATGTATTAATATTGGTTCACTTTGGTATGCGTAGTCACTGAAGAGCAGTGACCCCGATGCGATCAGCAGAATTAAGTATGGAAAACGACTTAACTGTGAGTTTTGTGACCAGCATTATGAAAGAATGAAGGTACCACTGTATCTAAAACTTTATCAGACTAAAAACAAAAGCCACTTAAGGACCATTTGATACCTGAAATGTCTGATATGTGAACTCTTTAAATGAAAAAAAATGCAAATTCACGATTGAATTGGAGAACCTCTTGATACTGTACTTCACATTGAATTCTGAACACTTTGCCTATGAATAGTACTTAGTACTGTATGTGTCAAGGCTAAGGATTCTAAAAGAGTGTATACTGGCATATTCCAGGTTGAAACTCGTCCCAAACCGCGTTAAAAAGTTAACATTCCGTTGCTTGCAAGTGAAGTTTTTCTCTTGTCGCTACAAAATGCAGACAGTAATGAAACGTGATACCTTGTTATCTTTAGCTGGACCTGAGATGTCCATCGCTGCATTGTTTGTACACTGTGCTGTGGGTATTGACCGCAGCTGTATGTACTAACTGTACGGTAGTGTCTAATTACCGACGGTAGCAAGCTGTGTGTGTATTTTATGGGATCGATGGTGGTGTCTAACACTTCTGTTACTAGGTCAGATTACCGGCATTAGACGTTTCTTTTTGCAGGAGTCTTCACTCCCTTTAATATCCAAACCCTCTTTAGAGTTCATCAGTATTGAGCATCAATATGCTAGAAAGTCTAATTATGGTCACCCATGCTCCAACTTTACCAAGCAGTTTACTACTTCCATCAAAGTATTTTTCCTCACTTGAAACATTTGTCTGATTTTGAACACTCCTCAATTTCTTGAATAAACCTTGGAAGAGGAAGAACCACCAGGACAGTCCTCTTTTGAAACCTTCTTTCAGCAATTTTAAATTTTTAAGCAAGCTGAAATTTGCGGCCAGTACTGACGATCTTTTCAAAATTATTGATTTAGTCTTAGTTCTCCAGGTAGAAATAAATTCCTTACCATTTCAGATGGCAAAATTATAGTTTTAAATCATATATATACTGCTTTAAATTAAATCATACAGTACTTCTGAATATTAGTAATAAATGTTTACCTGTCATTTATTTAACAAGGCGATTGAGAAAAGTACTGGTCTGTGCCTGCAGGCCTGTGGGAGTACAATAGATATGCACAGAACGGCATGGTTCAACGGTAGAATTGTGCAATTAGTAAATATCAAACGTGTTTTCATTGATTGAATGGAATTTTCTCAATTTCCTTTCAGAGTCATTCTGTAAAATTTGAACGGAGATAACTGCCATTCCTTGTAAACCTGAAATCATGTCATTCAGTGTCTGAGCTTGGAAGAGGAAACATATATACGGGTATGTGACATTTGTTATTTATTTTATAGCTAATAAGTATGTATATGTGTATGTATGTATGTATTTTAGATCCTCCTGCAAGCAGGAACTCGCGAAGAAGCCTCATTGGCTTATCAAAGCCACAAGCTGACCGAAGTCAGTCTCTTAGATTCATATTTAACGTCCATGATTATGAATTGTCAATAGTCCACAACTCTGTAACTGGACGACATACATTAATATTGGAGTGACTCGAACTCGGGACCTTATGATTGAAAGGCACCGGCGTTAACCACTGAGCTAACACTCCAAAAAGTAAAGATAAGTAAAGATAGTAGAAAGAAAAGTAAGCAAAGTAAAGATAAGTAAAGATACTAAACTCTGATAATGGCTGTAAATGGATGCTGAGGACTTTCATTTGAAAGACTGAATGAGGGTGAAGAACCAATTTATTAGAATTTGAAGTTATTTAAAAATATTTATTTGTAACATTTTCTAGTTTATTTTTTAAGTGTGTGAGTTTAGGCGGCCTGATGTACTGTATGCTTCCTTGCAGGATCTTTAGAGACAAACAGCCTGTTTTCCACATAATTTACCTACACTGACTTTTTGCAGTAGATTAACAGTAGATTAACAGTAGATTAACAGTCTTTTCTTGCTTTCATTTTTAAGCAGCGCTATCGCTTTTTTTTTCTTATAAATCCGACCAAACCTAACCGGTTCTTGTTCATAATGCCGTTTGCAATTGGATAAGTGATTAGGTGTTAATTACTATGTATTATTATCAAAAGAATTTTCAAAGTAAGAAAGAGAGAGCTTTAACAAGAATGTCCACCTATTGTTTGAAACTCAAGTGACAAAGACAACATATTTAAATCAAGTCTTTCCCCCTCAGAGATCTCAAAATGCCTGCTATCGTATTTGCACAAAAAGAATGTCAAAGAGAGAAAAAACTTGGTGAAAAAGCTTTTTAACTGCAAATATCTTATAAAAGTAAGTGGAGAAATGTTAGATGGCTATTGTTTTTTGAAACTGTTGCAAGTTAACAACTGGCTGTCTGCACCATTTTGGGCTCAAATGAATGGCTGATACCAGGGGCCTGGGAGTAGGGTCATGGTTGGGGTGGGGGAGGTGCAGGGGAGTGGTGGGTGGGGAAGAAGAGGAAAATAGTGAAAAGTGCCCTTTGGATGCATTCTATAAGTTTGGTTTACTGTACCTACAGGCTCGGATGTGTTGTGTTTTCCTTCCATACTTTTCCCTGGACATTCCTCCTCCTTGCTTGTTCCTGAATGTTTCCGACATTTTCCTTTTTTCTTACTCAGGTCATCGCCATGGGAGGTTGTTTGTCGAAGAACAACTCTGTCAATACAAGTAAGTGTACCACGAAGTGTAGAGAATCGGAGAAGCGTCTGCACTTTTAAGTTTTCCTCAGTACCATTTCCTTGAAACGTTGTGATGCACCCCTCTCCCAGGTACTACCCCCCCTCTGCTTCCCACCCTAAAGTAGCTGTCTCACAAAGACTGGACTGTACCGTACCATGGCAAAAAGGCCAGGCAACGAAGTCCTCGAAACTTCACTCACTTTAGTTCTCACCAAATTTTTGTGTAGTCCTCTAATGCTGACAGTTTGTGCACAGCTAGCTTCTCCTGTTTGAACAAATATGTTAGACACTTTTCACAGCCCACATGTGGATCCCGCAGGGCCATGCGTGGATCCCGCAGGCCCACGTGTGGATCCTGCAGGCCCACCTGTGGATCCCGCAGGCCCACCTGTGGATCCCGCACGCCCACGTGTGGATCCCACAAAAAATCATGTTGACAATACACCTTAACCAATGTAGCAGTAGATGTTAGTTTTGTAAGTCTTGGTGTGATTATTACTGTTAATAACCTGTACTATTACACACCTGTTGGGACAAAGAAAATGGTGTGATAGTTATTAAAGCTCCCTAGCCACATGTTAGAATTTTTGGTAGATAGGACTAGCTTTAAGAACAACTGACGCTTGCTACTTACAATATCTCTGATAAATTTTGAATTGTTAGATTAGGACGAAGAAAAACACAATTTTTATGTCACAGACACTTGTATCAGTCAATTGGTTTGCTTCTAGACTTCTCTGGTTACCCTAATGGCTTGGTTTTTGCGAGGAGAATAGGAATGGGTTGGGGGTGGGAGATGGGGGATGGTGGGATGCATGTAACATATATTACTCCTTTTCCCTCCGTTTGTGATCAATGTCGGCTAAAGCATTCAGCTGTTGTCTAGGAAGCTATCATACTACAAACGAATGTTTATTATATTTAACATAAGTCATTCCAGCAATAAACTTTCCTTTCTTTGTAAGATTGTATAAAATAACTTGTCCTTTGTTTTGTTTTTTTAAATTGAATTTCTTTACTCTTAACTAGGAGTTGTTTTGAAAAGTTACAAGGAAACCAATGGTATGTGCTTGTAATAAGAGTTGTGTATTTTCTTGTGTGTGTTTTTTCCAGTGCAGTTTAGTCTCTGGCGCATAACCTTCTGAGCTAGCTAGTGAATGTTGCTTATACAGTATTTCCGCTTCCTGTCATTGTTCCTCTCTTGCTTACTACTGGACTATAATAAATCATTTCTGACTTACCTATCTCTACATGACAAAAGCACTCTATCATCCAGAAGTTAAAGGTATAATCATGACTATAAGTATAGCAATCAGAATTCAAGAATTTGTTCAAACAAAGTTTCATGGTCAGGAACCATAGTTTTGTCCCCCAAAAATAAATGACCCAAAGTAGTCCTTAACTTAGTGATTTTATAAGTACATGTGCTGTAATTTTTGTCACCATTTTTTCTTTCAATTCCCCATGATCGACATTGTTGTTGTTGTTTTCTTTTCCATCGGACGTAAAATGTCCACATTTTTGTCCTCGTTGGTACTTTTCTGAAAACAATTCAATAGAATACAAACTTGGTTATGGACCTTTGAAAGGCTTCACAATGTTCCTCAGATTTGGCATCAAGCAGCTGATGATGATGTCATGTGACACCTTAACTCTGTTACCGTAATTCCGTCAGCCATCACTATGACTCAAATTAGAACCGCCATCTAGAAGTTGTTGGTTTCAAAAGTGGTCAAGTAAACTGGTCCAAGTTGATATGTTACAACTCACCACCACACAAAGCACAAACCCTTTTGTTCTTATCAATTGAACATGTCGAACTACATATTTGTGTGCATCTGATAGTTAGAAATGTTCTCTCCCCCCCCCCCCTCCCCTCCTCATAAATCACTGAGCCAGGAAGATTCTAAACTGCCACATTTGAACCTAATTACTGTATTTACCCTTTACGGCATACGTACGAATCTGTTTTTGCTTTAATACACTACGATTTGCAAATAAAGAAAATAAATCATTTTGGAAACATATTAATAACTCGTCCGACCTTCATCAGAGCCTTCCCATTTTTAACAATAGATGTATTTTAATCGAGTTAATTTGGTTTCACAAGGACAGGAAATTAGGTCTTTTGTGGACAACGTGAAAAAATCAGCCATGATCGAGAGAGACTACCGTATCTGCTCGAATTGATCATAAAATTAAAAGAACTCAATTATAGGTCTGAAATGTGGGTGTTTGTTGTTAACAAGTAATGTTATTGTTGCATGGACAATAGCTGTACTGTATTAAAACATTGTTATGCTGAGATGAAAACTCTTTCAACGTGAAATGTTTTGTTTCTGTGCTTTGTTGTGTATTTTTGGCTAGATGCACTCAGAGAAACTGACATTGGCTAAGATACTCAAGCAGATGATTCCTAGTCAAAGGGAGATTGTCATCTAATGTGTATATTAAAACACAAAGGTCCATGGATAGGTTTGACTTCAGTAAAATATTCATGTGTATAGAATATAGATAATTGCCATAGTAACCACCTAGGAATAAAGTGCCAACCCAGTTAGCTTATATGAATGAGAGAACAGGCATTCAACCATTGTGAAAAATGATCATGTGACACATGTGATTCGACCACGTTACTATGGTGCTTTCTTAGTAACTGTAAATGGGCAAGTAGTACACCAAATGGTATTATAGGCAGATATACATTGAGCTGCTTTTTCTCATTCACATGGTAGATTTTGGTCTGATAACTTTGTGTATACATGTCTCTTGTAGACTTGTGAGGGTTTTTTCCCCTTCCCATCATTCTTTCTATTCCTAAACTCAATGGTATTCACCAATTAAATGGAATGTTTTAATCAGATATTTCACAACAAGTTATCTTACACAAAGTTGATCTTGCTATGGCAGATGATGTAAAACTGTACATAGAAGTTTAAAGGCATTGAAGACTCCCGCACAAAGAAACGTCTCATGCCGGTAATCTGACCATGTTTCGAATGGGGTGTAACAGAAGTGTTAGACACCACCATGGATCCCAGAAAATACACACACAGCTTGCTACCGTCTGTAAATAGACACTATTGTACAGTCAATACATGCAGCTACGGTCAATACCCACAACACAGTGTACATAGCAGCGGTGGACATCTCAGGTCTAGATAAAAGATAACAAGGTATCACATTTCATTACTGCCTGCATTTTGTAGCGACACAAAAAAAACTTCACTTGCAAGCAACGGAAAGTTAACTATTTCAGATGGCGGCACGCGGTTTGGAGCGAGTCTTCAATGCATTTAAGTGTAGATTTGTAACCCTTAGTATCATCATCAGTGTCTGACGATAAACAGGTTACATAAAATGTCAGTATAGAAATCTTGTAAAATGAACAAATGGAAATTGACTGGGAAATTATAAACAAACTGGAAAGAACAAAGTATATTTGTCAGGAATGAACTAATTCATACAAGTGACCTCGTGGTTACAATCCCTACAATGTACTACCAAGTGAGCGATCCAGCTGTTAGTTGGTGGTGATCCTAGTATTATATAACCTTTACATTGCTGGGAGTACCAGTCAGGAGCCACAGGTACATATTACCTTACTCTCTTTGTAACCAGGCTGGGTCATTCCATGTAACACAGAAAATATTTCAAGAGAAGTTTGCCTTTTAAAGCAGCATTTTGCATCCTTTTCTATGGTTTTTCTTAACATCACTGATTCCACGATGCCATAACGACATACATAACTAGCTTATCTATTCAAATCTTACTTCAAATGGTGGCATAAAAGTCGAAAAATTTACAACTTTCAAATTTGTTTTTCTCCAAGATATTTTCCGTTGGGATCCAAATAAACTTCGCCCATAATATGAATATTTAAAAGCTACCAACTCGACGTTTTGAATCTATTTTTAGCAACGGCTCATAACTAAACCTGCATCTCTGATTGGTTGAATTCAAACTAGTGGGTTGGGGGAACTGTGTGCGATTAATATTAAATGTGTAATTTGTCGGTGGACACTTTTCTCATTATCTGCAAATGACCTTAATTACTAGCCAATTAACGCTTTTGGCAGGGCAAAAAACTTGGCTAATATCTTAGTTTGCTGTTTTGTGATTAATAAATGTAAAAAACTCGATGGACTTCTCAAAAAAATGGAAAACGGCAACAAAACGCAAAATGCTGCTTTAATGTAGAAGTAAAATGATCAATTATGGTAAACAGACTTGGAAATGATAAGAGAAACTGAAAAAGAGCAAGACCATCGCTCGTTACAACACTAGGACTCGAACAAGTCACCTCAGTGTTACAAGTCATGCATTCTATGTACTGCGCTTCTCCAGCCCGTCATCTTACCTTTCAAAATTCCTACACGACATGCTTTATCTATGCTTTATCTATGCTTCCTCTGTATATATATTCTTTCCTTTATTTCTTGTCCATGCAGCTCTCTAGTTTGTTAATTGCCTCCTCTGTTACCTTGTTTCGATTTTATACTACAGGCCCGAATAAATTTTGTTTATTGTGATACAGAAGCAGGGGTGAAGGAACCCAGTGGGGAAGGGGGGGCACTGGGAGCATGTACCTCCCACTGTTGTTAAAATGTTGAAAATGAAAAGTGTCCACTTTGGAATTTTGTATTCCCTCTTAAAAAATGTCAATTTACACTGAGTTTTCAAGTTATCTGTTATCTGAGGGTTCTGTTGAAATGTTAGCTATATGGCACTCCAAACATAAAACTGACTTGAGTTGAGTTCAATTCTGAGATTAATTGCCAAAGAGTTTTGCTCCAGGAATCAGCGTCGGAGAAATTTTTCTTGGAAGCTTCTGAAAACTTTTTATAACTACTCAGTTATATATGTCAGCTGAAACCATCCCCAAATTAAGAATTGGAACTTTTGGAAACTGCCCTTCAGAAGTTGTTCCCCCCCTCCCCCACCTCCACTCCACTAGCTTCTTGACATGTTGCTACACCCCTGTAGATGAGTCCTTGGCATGGTTTACTTGCATTGAGCGCAAACCCTGGCACATAGTGCATTTGGCTGTACTTTGGTCACATGACCTCATTCAGCCTTCGTTTTTGCTGCAGTGTATGTGGTTTCACACAGTCTGTGTGCGGCGTCCGTGCTTTGTGTATTAATTTTTCCTGCTTCTTTGAGTTTGCAGTATTTCAATAAGGATACATGTCTGTTCCAGTGAATGGCAATGAGCGTGGAAATATGGTATAATATACATGGCCAATGATTAGGCAAAAAGATGTTTGTTTTGTGGTTCAATTGTAAATATTTAGCTAAGGAATGTCTGTTTTTCCTGGAAATATGAGATTGGTATTTGAACTGCCATGTACACAGTGTTTGTACAGTATGAATCCAATGAAAGGAGATTTAGTTAGCCATAAACCCCATCATCTCAGACAATGAAATGTATCCTTGCAAGCATGGATGTAGAAAGGGGGAGAGGGGAGGTGGATGGTCACGGGGTAGGGTGTGAAGGGGGTGAAGAAAAGAGGCCCGTTTCAAACCGCAAACACTTCCCTTGTTGGTAATAAAAACTATCCTTTTCTATTTTAATATTTAATGTGCCTATTTGTTATTTACAAAGTATCCTTTTGTTGAGAAATTAAAAAAAAATGTCCTAGTGCTGCCCCTCAAATTTGGTACTCCCCTTTGCTCCCCCTCCTCCAGATTGACCCACCCCTGATGACCCTGCTTAAAAATTACAATATCAGAATGCTTCATTAAAATTTGCATTGTCTATATATTGAACCCTTTTTTCTTTTAATACGACAACTCTTCTTGTGGCATTTTGTGGAACACTCAAAAAAGAAGAAATAAATGTCTTCTTAACATTTGCTTGAAGTAATTATTCAAAAGTAAAAGTTTGTCCATGTGTAAAGTTAAAATCCAGGTAAGGTTAAGATCAGGTTTCATTAAAAAGTGCAGAATATCGTCTAGCAATGCTGGCCGGCTGGCTGTTACAATGACAGAAAATTGTGATTCCTGGTATTGATTTAAGACAAATGAACATCTTTTCCTTTTTTTTTCATTTGGTCTTCTTTAAGTTGACCCCATCCTCCTTCTCATCACATAGCTTGATATAAAGATGTCTTTAAAGAGTTCATATCAGAATAGTTTTAGATTATTTCAAAACTGGCACTCGCAGTCCACCGTTTTGTTACGTTATTTCATGTACAGATAAAGATAGATCGAAAATGTATTGATCAAGCACTAGAGTAATCCATCTGTTTAAATGCCTGTCCAGAGACCAAGTTTTAGTGAAAGTGCAAGTTTAATTCAATGGAATATCCATCTTCAGTCATTTGAACATTCGAATGGATGCACTATGCCAATGATTACTGTACTGACACGTATAGCGAACTGGTAAAAAAACAAAAAAATGCTCAGATCTCATTTGTTGCTATGGTTACACCTGTTGAAGATTGTGACATCATGTATCTATAGTGAGTGAAACGGCCGGACACTCCTTGAAAAGTGCATTCAGTATTCGTTACCAAGGTTTAAGATATTAATTGGTTTTTGGTCTATATGCTGCCTGTGGTCAAATTGAAATAAAAATTTTTTTAAAAATTATTCAAACTGGAATTTTTTTTCTCTCAACCATACAGTTTTAAAAGAAAATAAATACAGGCCATGAGGCAGTTATTTTAATGACCACGAATGTGAGAGAAGCCCGCAGTGGTATATGGATCACATCATAATGTCAGGTGGCTATCAATTCAACATTTTAACTCAAATTTGGAATCTAGAACTAAAACTTAAATATCATGCATGTGTTACACCGGTGACACTGTGGCTGTTTAGTGCATATTCATTATTCACATATTTCATCCATGAACAACACAGGTGGTACATTGAAACATAAAGCAAACCATAACATCAAACATTGTTCTTGCCTTCTTCGGTACGCACGTAATCTCTTTAATACTTAGACATATGCACAGCCTACATGACCTATTGACCTTTTGAGTATAACACCACTTTTTTCATCCATTTCGTACATAGTGTTAGTACTGCCTGACGCAGGCCACAGACTTTCTGCTTTAGTAAATTCATTGAAACCAGTGTTTGTTATATTGAGGTGTTAGCATTATGATAAACATGTAAACCGACACTCTGAATAGAGATATTTTCTTTGTTGACTTTATACTGACTTCTTGATTTCTTGACGTCATTCCTGGCGAAATGATTGTGGCCTTGAACAATTAATAGAAGCCATAACCTGGTATATATGTGAAAAATAGGATACTGTATTATAAACTCCAGTGTATATACTGTGTACCTAACTGTGCATTGTATGTTTGTTGCTATATTAAAATGTCTGTCTACAGAACATTTACATACAGTATTACACTTTACGATGCCTATACCAATTTGTGGGCAGGTGGGAAGGGGAAATGGTGGGGGAGGAGGTGGGGGGGGGGAAAGAACGATATAAACCTACCATATAAACATAAGTTAACAAGAGGAATAAAACAAACTTAATTCAGACTGCAACCATTGCTTTATCTGTACAGAGTTATTGCACATTTTAAGAGCATGATAAAAATGACCAAAGTCAGTTTTTGGAAAGTCACTTTCTGAACATCTTTTGCCCTGCTCCTAGGGCCGGACATTTTGTATAGAGAGACAGTCAGAGCATTTGTAAGGAATTTCATAGTTAAGAAAATAGGCATCATGTACACTGGTAACCACACTCCCCTTCCTGTGACCTTTGATCCAGGGTCACCTTTGACCCATGACACCTTTGACTCAGAGGCATCGTGTTACACTACTAAAACTAAGTTCATCTGAATCTGTCTTCTTGATTCGATCCTTTGATCTGTGTGTGAGTCAGTGGCGGAGCGTCCATACAGTCGGGGGGGGGGGCGG
>KN883730.1:21515-39489 GCA_000934455.1 Apostichopus parvimensis
TGGTGTAACTGTTTAACACTGTAATCAAAAGCATCTCTTTAAAAGTCACAAGAAAGTCAAGGTTTGTTAAGAAAAACATAGACTCTGTGATGTTATTGGCGAAATTTGGAGGAGAATAACAGATAGCATTAAAAGAGTTGTTTTAGGCTTCACTGTGAATGCTAATTCAGTGTAATATAAAATCCAGTATCTCCAAACATGTTTGATTTCTATTTCATTAATAAATCAATTCCCATTACACTTATAACTTGTCACACTTAACTGTAAATCATTATTCATTTTTCTAATTTTTTTTAAATTATAATTCTCGTTCATTGTTAATACCAATTCCAATAACTCTAGCAACATGTTTAGACCTCTCTGTGAATTCATACCCTGCATTTAGCAAGATTAACCAAACACATACTAGTGGTCTGAGTTTCTTGTATATAAACCTGAATAATCCTTTCACGTTAACACTAGTTTACTTACAGAGAGGAGTACTTTTTCATATCTTTCACTAAACATTTAATCTTGTCAGAAATACCAACTTTACTACTTTTGACAACCATATGAGATAGAACAACCACCAGACCCATTTAGAAATCAGCCTTACCATCTTCTAGAAGCCTTGCAAAACAAACGAAAACAGAGAGAAAACGTGCAGGAGGTTTAGGGTATGATCAGTTACCTAACACATGCAGCTACACTCAACTAGGTCATTGCTCTGATCTTCGGATACATTTCATATAAATAGAAGCAAAACGAAGGGCTGCGATTGGCTAATGAAGATGATGAGGAAACTTCAACATTATTTTGAATACAAATTCAAAAAAACTTTTTGGAAAGTAAATTATCCCTCTCTTTACGGAATCAAACTTTGGGTGCTGAGTATTAAACTGGATATTAAATTATTATGATTTGTGCTTTCATAACAAATATCATCCCACATATGACACAAACAGTATATTTTAAAAGTTCAGAATCTGTAACTTCCACCCTCAGAAATGCTTGCTATGTTTTCACTCAAGAAACTGAATGGTAGTCTCTATGGTAACCGTGCCATCTGCTTACTAGCAGAACATGCAACATTAAAAATGTCAGGGTAAACTATGCTTCCAAAGCAAGGTAGTTAGTAAATGATTTCAGGAATCTCTGCTTACCGGCACAGACACAATTTTACTCCTGAATACATTCATGTCAATTGAATCATTGTCACCCCCTCCCCTCTTCCACCCCCCCCTTCACTTTCTTAAACACAAAACAAACATGTTTTTGCAACAGTCACAGCAAGATATTAGGGACCATGATCAAATCTTGAGGCCTGCCATAATATACTCTATTTTATACATGCAATGTTGTACTAGATTGCCTTTAACAGTACTGACAGGTACCTTCACTATCACCAAGACCTACCTGAAATTCCAAATGTTTTTATTCTTTCCACAGAATAAGCAACTTATGATCAGTAGATTTAAGTTAACTTTGTCAAACAGAGAGCCTTTTGCGATGGTACACGGGCAGTCCGCATTTAAAATGGTACACGGCACCTGTGCGATTGCAAATGGCGATTGTGTTTATAACAGTAAATTTACTTTGGCTTTAATGAAACAAATGTGTACATTAAAACAGATCTCTACAGCTTTCTGCTATTTCTTCTTTGTTACGCCAGTTTTACACCATCAAGGTAAACTTAGTAAAGCTACCTTCACAGTAGTAAAATCTGTAAAAGATAAAACTTCCACTGTCGTACTAATGTCCCTCCTCTCCCTTATCCATGTGCAGTTCACCTAATGTGCCTCCTCTGGAACAACCATTCACAACGATAACCAGAGACCGAAGGAGAGGGAGGCACTTAAACAATTCAACCCTGACTATATCTTCACACCCTCAGTGGTGACTACTTTTATCCTCTTTTCAAGATAAATCCCACATTTTACTTACATGAGTTTAACTTGTTTTAAAGCAACTTTCACAAAGCTGGACACCCTTATTTTGTTTGTCCCAAGTGCCCACACTATCCAAAAGTTAAATGCATTTGTCATTTTGCTTTTGTCATCACCAACCACTGAAATCACAAGCTTTGAATAATGCATTTAAAAATTTTGTCAATTGAGATGAAAAGCAAGTTAGTGAAAGAATACTCCATAACTCTTTAATGCCTTACAAATATCAAATTAAGGCTTCTTTTGTGTAGTCAATGGGAAAATCTACATTCAAAAAAAAAATGTAAAAGAAACATAACTGGAACTATTGTACCTCTCTTTCAAACTCCTTAATCTCCATTTTTGATTACTTACTAACTGGTTGGCAGACTTGATTATGGTCCCTACTTTCACATCAAAATTTTAAAAACTATTATCAGTCTCATGCAGAAGAAAATGCAAGGGACAGAGAAATTACTTACCTTAAATGTAAAATGACTAAACAAATATGAAGGCAAAGAAAAAAAAAGGTCTATAGAAACTAATCTATGAGGAAGACAGGTATCTTTGTAAATATCTTTGTAAAACTTCTTTGTAAAACAAAATATCTTTGTAAAACAAAATATCTTTGTAAGTATCTTTGTAAAACTACAAACAGAGTGAAATTTACCAGAGGTAAAAGTACTGTTACATGTTCAAAGCAGGACCTATTGTGTGAACCACTAACAATATCCAAGTGTTTTTCCCTTTGAAATAAATATCAATCATAATGAAAAAATATTATTACTTTTCAAATCAGATCACAGGTGTTCTCTGAGAAACAAAAGAAAAATTGAGGAAATGCTTTTTCTTCTCATATTTCTTACTGGCATACACAAACTATTTATATAGTAAAAAACTGCAAAGTCTCGCTTTGATTTCCTTAGAGGTTTTACTTTGGCCAGGTCATGAAATATTACATCAGACATTATTTCTGAGGAATAGTAGTACATCTAAGGTTCTAAATGTACTAAAGTACTTTCCAATTTTTTTCAATTTTAAAGGCACAACTTTAATCTTTGTCCATCTTCTACGTAAAATACTGACTCCCCCTTTAACAAAACTTTTTCTCCTATCTATCCTCTTCCCCTGTTGGTTTCTTTCTTTCTTCTCTCCATCCCTTGTCTACTAATCCCCTTACATCCATCTCATTGCGTTCACCATGCTCATTAACCTGTCTGTATTCTGTGCTTGTTTTTGTCACTGTTACTTGTCATTTAGCCTTTGAAGAAGATCCTGCTAGGATCAAAACGTCAGGCCAACTTACTTTTAAACAAAACTTTTTTTTCGTCATACAAAAGAATCAACTCACTCTTCCAAGTTTTACGTTGAAGGGAGTCGAGGCCTCTGTGGGTCCAGTGAATGAGATGGCACCTAAAGGCATCTGTGACAGTTCGACTGAGGTCATCAGATTCTTGAAGTCTGTATGGCGTCTTTGGAGATCCCTCAGCTTTCTGACTGCCTTGGTGTATGTGTCCTATTTGGTTCCTATGATGAGAAAGATTCATGTTATTTGGGAGGAGGATTTTCTATCTGATATTGTAGATTGATCCTCATTTTAACCTACAGGTATCCTGCAGGGAATATAATTATTTGATAGAAGTGAATTTTTTTTTTAAATTATTTATCATACTCATGTCAAAGAAATCAAAGACAATTCTTTGCTATTTATTGTCCCATTTCACAAGACAATGTTAATTGATAAACTTGAGCTTGATAAAAATATGTTTTAACACTCAGTTTAATATAATGTTTAATAAAGGCATTGAGTCACGTCTGGAGAAGATAGCTCAACCAACAAGTACTGGGAAACTTAACACTTGGATCAATGAAATGGTCAGTTATATGTTTTAAGTAACACTAAGTACTTGAATCATTTACTTCAATTTTATTATTAATATTAATATTTCTAATATTTCCATAAGACTTCCCCATAAAATGTGAACCAGCACAGAAAATTGACACTAGTCCCAGACCTTTCATCATTCCACATGATATTAATACTCAGATGACATACTGACTTTGTGTAGCTTCAGAGGAACTGCCTCTAATAATAGTGTGTATGTATGCTGTTAGTCTACATCACCCAGCCACTTTGATAGATGAGCCACTGTTGTCTAATGGTAAATTTTTCAAAACTTAAAAGTAGTATGAATGTAAGTTGCTCTTAAAGGTCTGACACATATCAAACTGTTCTTTGTGCCAAAACTAATTCACTAGTCCTGTGTGCAGCTTTCAGCAGCAATCTATAAATTACACAGTGATTAATCCTAAATCCTGTTGAGTGATTAATCCTAAATCCTGTGAGTGCTTAATCCTAAATCCTGTGAGTGATTAATCCTAAATCCTGTGAGTAATTAATCCTAAATCTGTCTATCTTACCTTAGAGCTTGTTTCTCCGTTTCTAATTCTTCTTTCTGAGCTTGTAAAAGCTGGATTTCATCTTTGAGTCTATCAACAATTTTTTGGTACCTCTTCTTTTTCTGGTAAAAAGAAAAAAAAAAGAAAAAAAAGAAAATATGAATTGATAATCATTGTGATATCTGGCTCTATCCGAGTGTGACCTTTGAAAGTGGTTGTCACTGCATTGGTAGTCAATAAAAGCAAAGATCAGTTAAGTAAAGATTAAAATCAAATGGAGATGCTGTGTTCAGCTATAATGAAATATACACATATATGCATGAAATCAGACTCTATTCAGATTTATCTTACTACAAAGAAAAGTAGATATTACATGCAGATTAACTATATTCATCCCCCCCCCCCCCAACCAGCCGGGCCCAAGCTCTGGAATGGTCTGCCCATATCTGTGCGGAGTTCTCCCACTCTCAGTCAGTTCAAGTCTTGTTTGAAGACTCATTTTTTCAAGTTGGCGTTCTATTAAGGTTGTACAGCGCTATTGAATACTCCGTAGATTTTAGCGCTTTATAAGTTCATTTATTATTTATTATTATTATTAATTACAAAATATAATGGACACCTGCCCCCCCCCCCAAAAAAAAAACTTGATTTAGCGAAACTAGTGACTGAGACCAGCTGAATGAACACAAGAATTTGAGGAAGAGTTTAAAAGGATAACGGTGTAAATGGGCAAAATAAAAGAATAATTTGTAAACAAGTCAATCAAATGAGAAAAATGTTTGACATCATTTGATTGATATCAGTCAAGAATCAGTCAAGAAACTTGTGAGGACTTCAGACCAGTAAGGTGAAATTTGATAATTATATAAACAAATAGATGAAAAAGAAACATTAAACACATGACAAACTACACAGACAAAGGAAGAAAAAAAAACAGCATAAAAATTTTGCTTATAAAAGCTGGTGACTGTTGAAACCAAAACAATGCTTACAAAACAGTTAAGGAATGTTTCGACAGGTAAAAGGTAAAACAAACAAAGGGCAAAAACGAATTGTCCAAATTAGGTAAAAATTTACTATCAAACTCTGCATCTCTTTCCAGGAGCACACACAGATGGAAAGAACTAATTTTGTCAAGAAACTGATCAAATTAATAAGAACTTGAAGCTCATTTGAAAAGGACTGACAGATACATTTCAACTGACTGATAACAGTCAAGGATTGTACAAGATGTTAATCATTTATTGCACAAGATTCTGTGGGTGGGTTTACAAACACATATCAAACTTATCCAGTCACTCTGTCGGGATAAATTGAATTATTCTTTAAGCAAAACCGTTTGAACAATTTTAGGAGTTTGACCCTACCTTCTTGGTGATTGTCTCCTGTTCGTGGACTTTCTTCAGCGTATCCTTCACCTGTTTGTCTAAGTTATCGATCCTGTTCTGGTATTGCTGTCTCTCGTCCGACCAGTTCATCTTATGTTGCTCCAGCTGAGCTCTGGATGCACCTGCGGTCCTCTCTGAGTCGTACTTCATCTCCCTCAGCTCGTCTCGCAGGTTCTCGATGATGTCTCGGTGCTTCTCAATCTCGTGGTTGAGCTGTTTTTCTAAGGCCTTGATACTCTGTAACTCCGCCGATGTCTGCTGAAGTTTTTCTCGCATTTTGCTCGCTTGATTTCTCTCCGAATCTAAGTCTTCCTGTAATGACCTCTGCTGTTCAAGTTTTGTTCTGGGTATTAAGGAATCAGTAATATTAAAAATTTGTTCAACAAAAAAAAAAAAAAGGAAAGAAAAAAGAGTTGACTCTGATAGAGTCAGATGATCAAAAACAATTGTCTTCAGATTCTATTGTTTTTTCTCAAAAGAATAATACAATTATTCAATTCTATGCCCGAATCCTATTCACTTTTCCAAATTCCGGATAATCTAGCAATAACCAATAATGGAGATTGCAAAATTGACAATGTTTTATTTTTTACTTTTCTGCTCCCTCTGATTTCTTGAAGAAACTCAATCAAAATAGTACAGCAGTGTATTTCAAACTGTGTGTGAAACAAAACATACTGATTTACAAATACATATGGAGAAATTTGTGAAAGGCCCCTTGAATAAAATGTTTGATCCACATAAATACATGAATTGGTCTCATTTACATAGTACCAGATAAACTTTGCCATCTGTGCTCATTTAATGTGTAAAGGAGGATGTACAGCATTTCCAGGCTGATTTATATGTTTAGCAATTTTTATATCTTCAATTTTTCTTTCCAAAAATTCCTTTTCCTGGAGTGTTTCATCTCAACGAGTTCAATGTTGGCTACATCACTACTGATTCCAAATTTGCATATATAAATAGTATTAATGGTAAAATGGTTAATGGTAAAATTCTTGATCCGAATGCACAATAAGCTGCTTTAAGAAGCACATACTTCAGGTTTGAAATTTCCTTCTGAGCTTCGTCCTGTTTCCTCTCTGCTACGTGAACTCTCTCGTCCAACTCGGAACTCTCCTGTTTGGATTTGTATTCAAATTCTTTGTATAATTTCTCTGCTTCTTGCAACCTAGCATCAAGGTCAAGTCTGGAGGTCACAGAAAAGACAAAGAGAAAAGTTAAGGCTGCATTTTGGATTTAGTAATAACTTTTCATTTTTCTGACCAAGTCATGTCTTATTTGCATAAAATTGAATATCCCTAAATCAAAATTAAGATTTATATTATTATTATTATTTATATTTACCAATTGCCTGTGTTGCTTCTGGTGAGTTATTACCAGTCAAATATAATCTGGGATATTTCGCGTCCCACAAATGTCATATCATAATTTGTTTTTCATTTGCAAAACATTTTGAGTTTGAGGTAAAGTGCGTAAATTAATTGTTTCTGGTGTGATTTTGGGTAAAACTAAAGAAAGATAATAATAAGCTTCAGGTGTACTTCATCTGTCATGTACACAGGAGTATGCTAACACCAGAACGCAACAGATTTTAACACAAAATGGTGGCTTTCATCTTTGGAAAGATTCTACAGAGATAACACATCAAAATGATTAGATGAAAATGTTAACCTTTAAATATAAGAACAAACATAATCCATATTATAAAGTAAGACACTGATTTGTGAGTCAATAGGAACAGAATGGAGTACTGAAAATTTATGTGACCAACTTCCACATCTCCGCTGTAACCAGATGCAATATTCCATAAGAAACACAGAACATACAAAATATACAAATATCTCCTTTTTTTCCCAAAAGGTGCAAATAACTTGTACTCATTTAGCCATAACAGTATATGCAAGTTCCATCCATCTCCTTCTATGATCAGTAGGCTAAGCTGCATCTTTTTGCTCGAACAAAGTCAAGCCATCTGACATCTTTTGAAAGCATTTATAGATTTTCTCAATAGTTTTAAGCTTCTCCTGTATATAAACATAGCTGTCTTCATTTGCATATCACATACTTTTCTGTTTCAAGTTGGCTGACTTTCTCCCACTCCTCCTCTCGCACTGATTGCACTTTACGAGCCGTCTCTTTCTCCTTCTCCGCCACCAGATTACTCTGAGCTTGTAAGGAGCTTTCCGCAATTTCAACTTTGGCTTTCAATTCTGCAACAGAAGGGATCGATATTACGCTCATACAGTTAATCTAACTCAAATATTAGACCCTGGGTGGGGAGTTTCTTAATGAGCCTGTGGTGCAAATCTGGCCTGCCAAAACAAAAACCTACCCACAAGTTTGCACTGATCTGCTATGCAGACCCTGTAGGGTTTGGGCACCCTATAGGCCTACACTGCACAATTTACACTGCTCAATTTAGGCAAAGTGAGAGTTTAACTGTCTGGCTCCTTGCTACAACCTTTGTTTTTCTTTCGCCCTGATACAAAATAAATTGTTTTGTTTTTGCACTGGTTTAGAATACACCTCTTTTACCATTGTTGCATTGCAGTTATGTTGCATGCGGTGCCATCATCTTTCTCCGTGTTAGAAAAAGTGATCAGACGCTTTGGAAATTAAGTATCCCAGGAGCAGAAACAAAAATTACAACGACATACCTGCCATTTTATGACCAGAATATTCATTGAGCAGAATTTAATCTGTGACATTGGACATACCTCTGGTTAGTGAATTTAGATATGGAATATGATTGGGTTTTTTTTTTTGCCCTGGTTTATAAAAAACAAACTTTCTTTACCAAGGCTGCACTGATGTGCTGTTGCATGGGACGCACTTACTTATGTGTGAAAAAGTGGTCAGATGCTTCGGACATTTTGTGGCGGATCCCTGGTGCAGAAACGGGAGGGACTATCACAATACATACCTGGCTTGTTATTACCAGAATACTCATTGAAGACAGAAGGCTTAGTTACAAGCAGGCGTTCATCCACAATCATCACACGGATAGGGTTTAAAATAAACCACTGCAAGCCTTTGGGTTTCACTAAACTAGAGTAAGCTCATGATTTACAGCATGTATGATTCATCATTCAATACCATTTGACCAAAAACAATTTATGAAACAGCTAGTTAGGCCTCATTTCCAAGAAAAGGTTACATGAAATGATGGTTTGTCCGGTTTGCTCTGTCTTACCTTCCAACTGATTTACGATTGCATCTTTCTCTCGTTCCAATTCCCCTCTAATCCTTACGGCTTCCATCTTGGCATTTGTCAATTCCAATTTCTTTTGATGCGTGGTCTCCTCGAGCTGCCCTCGTAATTCAGAATTCTGACGCTCTAGGTCGTGGATTTTGTTGTTTAGAATTCGCTGTTCGTCCTGCGATGACGTCAGTTCCTTCTGGAGTTGGTCCATGTGTAGCTTGAGAGAATTCTTTTCAGTCTGTTTATAAGTAAGCAAAGAACCAAACTGAAGAATAATTTGCAGAAAATAACCACAAGTATTTTTCATAATTCCTGATATGAAAATTCATCAACAAATGACCATATCTCTCTCTCTCCCACCCACCCCCCCCCTCCTGCCCTACACATCACCACCTTACCTCAAGAGTTTTAATGTTTGTTGCATGTTCGGAGAGTTGTCTAGATTGCAGCCGGGTCACATGGTCAGACTGAAGTCCTGCTTGTTCTCGTTGCGCACGAATCTCATTCAGTTCCGACAGCAGACCTGTTAAGAAACATTTGGAAGATTTCTAAGAATAAAAAGTACCGAAATGCTGATGCAACTCAAAGAAAAACCGAAAACTGATCAGAAAACTATAAATAAATCAGAAAAGAGCAAAAAAAACTGTCATGATTCAGACAGGAATCAACCTAATCACAACAGGATTGTAAGTCATGTGCTCTACTAATTGAGTTATCCTTTCTTGATGGGGGCGAGGGTGATGGAAGTAGGGAGGTGAAGGGGTTATCAAAAGCCACAGTGGCTTCTAACCTATACTAGCTAAAACATTTTTTTTGCACTTAGAACTTTGGATCTCAAAGAAAACATTTTTTTTTCTTAAGGAAGGCTCTCATCTACTGTTTAATTGCATAAACGTTGGATTTTCAGGTACCACAAAAAATCATATGTTTGACCAGCATTTGAAATCCTTCCATATTTTACCACTTTACTGACATAGTTATGAAGTTCACGCGGAGTGACATTTTGCTTTTCACACCTAAGATGCTAATGTTGTAAATCTAGATAATCAAGAACCACCGAAAAGTGTTCTTCTACATGGCTTTACAAATATGACAAATGGATTTGATTTAAGAGATTGACAGATGTTATGAAGAAAAGGAAACTTGGAGTAAAAAGTAAAAACAAGGAGAAAAAAAAAAGTAACATGTGGATACTGATCAAGAACAGGTTAGCACAGATTTGAAACAGAGATTTGAGACTGACTTTTCATCTCCTTGGAAACCCTACCCCTATCCCAATTGGAAGCACTGTACTGAGAAGGATTCAGAAAATGGAAGAAGACATTTGCTCCTAACTCCAGGCCAAAATATCTGTCTTAATTCTTTGTTTCATAAATTCTAACAACCAGAAGAACAAATGTTCGTTTAACATACAAAACAACAGCGCATTCAAAGATGACATCTATCAGCAGTTGTCCTTGTACGTTGTAAGCATGTTAGCACAAACTATGTTTCTCTATCGAGTTTGATGTTATTTCTGAGGAGCTGAAATGATGGTCTACATCTGTGCTGTGGACAAAGCAGTTCAGCTACTTCGATTCGTGAGCCACTGAAGACCAGAAATGACTATTGGATCAAATTGACACAAGTATTTAAGGGGAAATACGGAGGAGTATAAATCTCACATAAACTACTTTACCTTTCAGCTTCAGATTGAGCTGAGCATTTTCTCTATGAAGGTTGCGGACTTTCTCCCCGTCTTGGTTGTTGTCTTGGGAATACCTGGCTATTATCGTCTCTTTATCTTTCCTGAGGCTCTCGATCTGACAGAGAAACCAGAGGGTGAAGAGGTTTACCCATTTTTGCCAATATCAGAACATTATGCTATTATATTGGACACATAATTCTCATGGCTTCATAAGACTAGCTAAGAATATACATAGTTCTAAAGATCACCCACTTCACTCCGAGTTGATCTCTCTGTGCAATAGAACAAACAAGTACAATCTACGAAATCCTACTATCTTGCCAACTTTTAGAATTATGCTTTTTAAGAACTCATATATCTACAGAGCAGCCATTTATATTTAAAATGGGTTCTTAGAATCTCTGTTATAATCCTTTTAATCTTTCAACCTTCTAATCCTCCATCTTATTTCTGATTTGTTCATTCTCTCAAAGTTTCATGATTGTACGTTTTACGTCTTTTGTGTATCATTATTATGTGTCCTATTTATAAATTTTGTAATTTATACTGGAATAAAGAAATTGAATTGAAATGGTTTGGTTGTTTGATGACTTCAAGTGATAAGCAAGACTTGACACCGATGAAGACAAGTATAAACACATCCAAAGCTACATTTATATATCATAAGGTCAGTTGGTTGCCACCTTTAACATTCATCACTTAAGTAATAAGTTTATTGCTCTTCCTCAACCTTGTAATCTTTCATTGATTCAGTTTTGACTTATTTCTTGGGTAGATTTCAGGTAGTAGCACCACCAATATAAACAAAATATTTACTAATGATTACTTCACTCCACTGTCCTTTGAACTCAATATACAGCTTTCATAGATTTGAATTAGTGATATTGTGTAAAAGATAAACCACAACCATGTCTCGGCCATGTTTGTAGTGTTCTTCTCAGTCGTTCACATGCAGCTATGAGGTAGCACCTACTGTGCTAACAATGGACTTAAAGTAGTACTGTGACATATATTGCATTGGTCATCGTTACCCTCTTTCTAAATTATTACACGTAGCTTTAAAAGTCATACCACAATGCAAGCAAAGCACTTACTAATAAAAGCTTCGTTTTACTGTCCTGTAAACTTAAAATACAACTATAGAGACTTAAAGTAGTACTACCGTAACACAATAAACACAATTTTGGCTTTGGTCAGATAAGTCCTCTTCATCCTTTAAGTGCTGATATGAAACATACACACAATAATGAATTGGTCAATCTGGTCTCTGATACAAACTCACAATCTTTCAACTGTATCTCTTCTCTGAAAATACTAATTTTGTATTTGTAGTTTCATTATGTTAAGCCAATAAACACTGTGTAATCAGTTCTCCTGTCTGTATGTGTGACATCTCTCACCTCTGCCTCATGTTGGGACTTCATCTCTTCCATAACCCTCTTTCTTTCTGCTTGCTCGTGCTCATATTCTGACTTTAGGAATGTGTTCTCGTATCTCAGTTTGTTGTAGCCTTCTCGAAAATGATCCAGGTCTTTACACACCTGAGTAAGCCTGTCCCTAAAAGGCTGTTCCATGTCTTCACTTATCTTCAATTTGACTAATTCCAGCTTCTGAGGGGTGAGAACCTGAGAACAGATTTAAAAAAAAATTACAGAACAACAGTAAAGAGCTGTTGAGCCAAGTCATGGCTAGACAGCCAGTGACCTTTGAACCACATACGGCCTGTGTCAACACTATCCTGCGAGATCCCACAAATTTACTGCTTGAAGAAAACACACATAGTTTTGTAGTTTCTGTTCCTGGGTTAATCCTAACTACAATAGCAGTTCAGAATGAAGGTAAAAACAAAAATTGAAACAAATGTGTAGATTTTTTAAACCAAATGTATTCTGCTGTAGCACAATAAATCAAACTTTGTAGCCTAACACACACTACTACTACACTTTATTTTGGGTGGGGTGGGGTAGACGAGATTTTGTTGGAATGGGAAGCAACTGTGCTTGAGGTGCACAGTTTTCAGATACCAAATACGAAAACTTTCAAGAAAATAGGGCTGTATTGTTAAGTTTCTGAATTTTAAACATTGGCTTTCCAATTCCAAATTTTTGGCGACCCTTTGGTTAAGCTATAAAGCACATTGCTTCAACACAGGCTAATAGTGTGATTATAAAGTCCCAAATATTTTACCTGGGACTTCAGATCTGCAATCTGTCCAGCATGTTCTGCAAGTTCCTTGTTTGCTTTTGTCAGCAATGACTGTAATTTCTCCTCTGCAGTCTTCTTTTCCTCTCTGACGCTGTCAAGTTCATCTTGGAGCCGTTTCATATCGTTCTGTACTCTACGGAAGACACGTATGACATCATCATTCAGATTCGTCAACAAACTATACATCGATTGGAGAGAACCTATCATACCAAATTGAGTTTAGTTGTAACTTTTTTTTCAAGAAAATGTGTTTTGCAAATCATTTACTTTATTGTAAATGTATGATTGCAAATAACATATTTTCATGAATACGATATATTAAATGTACAGTAGTTTTTCAACATGTACAAGATATAAAGATATTCATTTATACAGTAATGTTAACTTATCTATAGTGCAAAAACAAATGTTCACTAGGTAGTAACTCAACGACAGAGACACAGAATTTCAGCCACAACATGATTTCTGGAATTATTTCTCGCTCTGTTCACGGCATCAATACCATTCTACTATGTTGTATATTATGATGATACAAGACCACTAAACTCAGTACAGCATATTGCGCTAATCACCACATATTTGTAGCAATAACTGTAATTACGTTTGCAAGTATATTGCCTGAAGATTAACATACCCATAAAGCATGTTAATCTTTTTTCTAACAAATGATTAAAATTGCTACTTTATATGGCCTTTTCTAATATGTCCAATTTTAATTAATGCTATGAATGAAGTGTTAAAATGACGATCCTGTGGTGACAGTGACACCACTCCCCCAATGTGTATCAATACAGTGAGGGAAGCAAAGCACAGTTAGCACACTATGAAAAGTATGGGAGATTGGGAAGTAAGTGTACACTACCACACCTAGTATGTTCCGCCTTGAGTGTCTGGTAGTTGGTTTTGTGCATGTCACATCTCATCTTTTCGTCTGCTAGCATCTTCTGCAATTCTGTCTCCTGGGACAATTTTGCTAGACTTTCTGTTATGTTTTGCTGATCCATTTTACCCAGATTGAACGTTGACAGCTGTGGCAAAGCGGTTTCTAAATGAGAGTGTTATTGAACAAATTGTGAAACAAAGGTAATACTTGGTAACATTAAGTTTTAAGGAGGGTGTTACTAAAACGAATGACAATTGCATTACACATAAGGAATGACAATATGTTGTACACACTAAAAAATTGTGTTGACTAAAACGAATGACAGTGAATGACAGCACAGACATTTGCTTCAACCGGATATCACAGTTCAGACTTCGTCGGTATATTAAAGCCACGCAAACCGAGTGGACGCGAAGTGCGTGGCTAACAGATCTAGTAAAGTACTGACAAGATGCAAACACACCTTATAGTAAGCGAAATTGTAAGTCTGATTTTTAAAAGTAAATTTAACATCATTTTTCCGATATTAATTTTAATTAATATTAACAATACTATTATCTTGAAACGGCTAAAAATTTCAGGAAGAGTCCTTATATTGGACATTTCTATGAAGAAAAAAAAAAAAAGCATTTTTTTTCTAGGGGGGGGGGGGGCGCAAAAGGGACTGGAAAAGGAGAAAATTTGCGCCAGTTATGGAGCTACTCTGTAACAGTGGCGTAGTGAAGGGGGGGGGGCATCTTTCTATATAAATCTACTGAGGTAAATGTCAAAGGCACAGCACTCAAGTGCATTCTCACACAAAAACTTTCCCTGTGGTTTCTATCCATAAATTACACCAAAACCCTGCAACCATGTAACATGTGATTTTCCTCAAATCATTTTTGCGCAGAAAACCAATAACCACATTTACTGCACTCCGTTAATCGTTTTATCTCCATTAACCACCGTCCTTCGTTGTCATTCGTTGTCATTCGCTGTCATTCGGTGTCATTCGCGAATGATAATTATCCCTGTACAAAGTCAATTGTCATTCGGTCATTCGCTGTCATTCGTTTTAGTTTGTCCCTTTTAGGATAGTCAATTGCTCTTTTAGTTCGTGTTGCGATATATTACGTACAACACACTAAATTGCTATTAATAATTGTCGTGTAACTGGTACACGTGTATTAAGTACAATATACGAAAACTAAACACAACAGTGAAATTAGTGTCCACCTAATTTGATTTTTTGCAAACTGCCGTAATAAATATCATGAAAAAGAGCACACGAACATAAAGCTAAAATGACAGAATATAAAATTTATAACAAAGAAAGCAAACATAATACCGTGTAGTAAATTCGACATCGATTTTGGTTTATAAATTCTATTGCTGAACTGTTGGTTGTTTGGAATTTTTCAAATGCGAGTTGTGTTCAAGGGAGTGACCATTACTGTGTATGATTATTCAGCTGTCGTAACGTAAAGATTTCCCCCAACTGACAACACTAATCTATGTGTGCATTTTGCGACTGACGTACAGGGATCGGCTAGCATGTAACTTCCATATGGCCGCCCAATACGTTTCTATGGACGCAAAAACTCTGGAGCCGTACGAAAGAAGGAAAAAGCAATTGAATTAAATTGTGGGGGGGGGGGGGGGCAGCTTTCCCCTAAATTTTTCATTTGCACTCCAGAGCAGTACTAAATCATTTAGCTTGATCAATTTTATTACAAAAGATGTGACAGGAAATCAAATAATTAAATTTTCGTTTCATTTACCACCATAATACTTCTAATTTTCGATTTTTCCCTCAAAATTTCCACAAGAACTCGAAGTGATGTCAACTTCCGATGAAACACTTAACTTCGTATAGTATAATAGTATACTACTGCATATTTGATGAAAGTTGAATTTTTTACATAAAAAAGTCGAAAATTACCAAGTCCCATTTAGGCTACCGTAGCATGATTCTTTCTGTTCAACATTCCGATGCCACCCGTTTTGTGCCCCTCTCTTTTTGATAACTTCTTACGCCACTTAATACTCACGAAAACTTGTTATACCCATATCGTGCTGCATTTTTCTATTCGTATTCATCCAGGAAAATTGCTGCTAATTTATATAACGTTACTACTGATATATAATTAAGCAAGACAAATTTTCCCTTATGCCCAAAAGTTGACTAGGTTAGCTGGTATACTGCCAATACTTGGCTTCGTTTAGTCTTTGATTGATTGATAGACTGATCGATTTTGCAGCACTTAAGATGTCTTTACAATACATACGGTATAGAGAACAGTGACTAGAGTCTTGTGCTTGCTTTAATGACACACTTTATCTCCTGGCTACTATAATGTTTGCTGATATCTTAACAGAAGTGTTCCTCAAACAGTGCTGAATCCACTTGTGGAATCTACCTGTCTGTAACCACTGAAATGAAATTCAGGAAAAGTAAGTCATCAAAAGTTCATTTCGGTGTAATGAGACATTCTATACTGTGTATAATGATGAACTGTCGTAACTTAAATGAAATTCATGTTTCTCCGTTAATTCCCAGCTAAACATTGACAGCAAACTCTTTTCTACATGATCCTTTGGAATCGACAGTTAGTTTATTACCCAATCCCCGACAACTCCCAACCAGGCCAATGACCAGAGTTTCAATCTGGAGGAAGAGGACACAAGTTTTGGCTGATGCCCGTCTAGGGGGGGGGGGTGGTGTAAGGGGAGAGTGCCCCTTCTCCATTGTTTGTGTATAAGAGGGGAATTGATGTTATAAGTCCAATCCTTTTAAACTACATTTGCGTAGTTCAATCTGTCATTTTGGGCGTGCGTTATTAATGTATAACCCTTTAGGAAGTATGTATTCTTTTTTGGGGGGGGGGATTTGCCGTTGAGTTCGGACCCCGGGACTTGAGGTCACCTGAACCCCCCCCCCCCCCCCACCTTAGGAGAACTCCCCTTATTCCTCTGCTAACGCTCAACAAATGGTAAAGCCAAAATCATCAAATTATCACAAAGCACAATGGACGAAGGCGAGATTCGGGTATGTGAAGCAAGTTTTACAGATTCGGGTAGAATTCATTGAGCTCGTATGGCGTACCAAAGGAGTGAGACCTCCATCTGTTTCATTATCATCAATATCGATACATTTCATAGCAGTATACTTTTTCTTTGAACCGTTTTTTTATTTTTATCCTTCGTGTAAACTCACAAGTCGTTGCGTGAGAAGAGCACCAAACAAACAACATAAACACAATAAAATGTGATTATGGACAAAATACATTACAATGAGCGAACAAGATTTTCACCTCCATAAAGGAGGCTTTGTCTTGTAAGGTGAAATTAAAGAAGATAATCATTTCATCCATTTTGAGTTTCTGTAGTTGAATTAGTCGTTTTGTTAATCTCAGATTTATCCCTCTCCTAAGATTAGCAATACATTGACTCCAGAATTGTAGCAGTATTAAATTGTAATTAAATGTTACCAGCATTAATTTTTATCAATATATGTTGCCCCAAATAAGCTAGAAAGTTAAATAAAATGATAACTTATGTTGAAAATTTTACTAACGTTTCACTGTTGCATTAATTCCCCTCAAAGAATCTTTCCTCAATCTGAGAAAAAAATAATTGCGTAATTTAACAACCTTGACTATCTACAAGGGGAAGAAATTCATGAACAGAGCTTGCTAAAGAGTGAGCTTCTTTGATTTTTTTATAAAAATACTAACGCGCTAATATTTGGATTAATTTCTAAGTGCTTGTAAATTCTTAAAAGCTGTTATAGTACCAGGGACGTAGCCAGTGTCGAATGTCGAAAAAATGTTTAAAAACTGTTGTTATTTTAGCATGGTATTTTGTCAGTCCTCTTTTGATCTTGAATACTCGTCAGCTCCGTTAACTCGATTATAATCGTAGTAACATTCAGGCCTACTGATTCAGCTACTTAGTTTGGCAGATGCAATTAGCTCAATTTAGCCTATAGCATATTACAAGCCTACAGTTGGCCACTGCGTAATAAAATACATATTGCCCACCTAA
Organism: Apostichopus parvimensis; assembly: GCA_000934455.1. Lineage (NCBI taxonomy): Eukaryota > Metazoa > Echinodermata > Holothuroidea > Aspidochirotida > Stichopodidae > Apostichopus > Apostichopus parvimensis. The sequence continues at coordinate 39,217 of KN883730.1, forward strand.
CCGCACTCGATGGAGTGTCACGAACCGTATGCACAACCACGTCGACAACGTTCCTTCTCATCCTTTCTATGATTCGTCCTAAGTTGTTGCACGAACAGCATGTTATGAAGCTAAGCTAGCAATCGTACGTGATACGCACTGCATATAAATAATTATTACACTGCTAATACACTGCGATAACGATATTTGTTTTTAGGCCACTGCACATTTGGCTGTCTTACAAAATATGAAAGTTTCTATTGTCCATCAGTTAAGTTCGTCAAATGTATTAAA